>CAJVPZ010000283.1:0-21241 GCA_910592135.1 Racocetra fulgida | reverse complement strand
TAAGGAGAGTAAAATGAAACGACGCATAGAGCGCTTTCTAGTAAGTTTTATCGTATATACTCGTATAAAATTTGTATCAAAAAACATTATTAATAAGTTTTTATTGTAGAATGACTTCGCTAGTGGCGGCCCATCCTATGAATCTGCCGAATTATTAACTAATAATGAACTTACGAATAATGAGGGCCAAAGGTCCCGTGCAACTACACCAAACGGTGGTGAATCAGAAGCGGAACCATCATCCCAACAAAGCAACATGATGCAAATGTCCCAAGACGATATGGATCAATTGTTTGGGATCGAATCTTAGCGTTTTTTTTTGTTTTGTCTTTTTTCTTTTTTTTTCTTTTTGTAATTTGTAATTGCTATTTGTATTGCATGTATTGCTTTTTTTTTACATTTTAATTGTATTAAATATAATTGTAAATAAAATTATAAACAAAATTGGTTTAATAAATTCGATAGTTTGGATTCTAAAATAAATTCAACGTATAGTATATAATATATACAATAGTGCATTTATTTAATCGATATGATATTATTTTAATTCGACGTTAACTGCTTATATCAGCTATATATCGATTAATATCGAAAACGATATAAATCGATGTGTATATTAATTGGCTATATAGCGATTATAATCGAAATCGATGAAACTCGGCAGGGGTGATTACTATCGCTATATATCTGGTTGGTTAGTAATCGATATATATCTATATATATAACTTTCCCGATGTATTTGTATTTTAATCATTAATTTTTAATTATTTATTTAATTATCTTTTAACAGCTTTTGCAAAAGATGAAGAACCATCGTGGTTCAGCATTACAAAATGTTCGCTCTGCCATTTGGAAGGTCTTTGGCCATGAAAAGCTGCCACCACTTAAGAGTAATGCAGCTCCTGGTGATATAGTCACATGAAAGCAAAGCACACAAGTCCAAGCTTGTTACTGTGCTCTTTTTGAGAAAACGATGAAGGTCTCCTTTGGATCAGTATAATTACAAGAATGGCTTTTAGCATGGCCGCCGTCCCAGATTTGACCAACTATTATTGTGCGTTCGCACTGGCTGTGTGTAATATTCTCCTAAATCCATGATTAAAAAACATTTTATGTAAAGAAGAACGGATTTTGCATCGTATTGATAAATATTTGGTAAGTATTAGTAACCAATCATTTTATTACGAAAGTGGCATTAATATTAATTATTTATTCTATTCAAATAGAATGATTTTGAGCAAGGTGGCCCTAGCTATGATTCTGCAGAATTAATCATGGATGATGAACTTGCAACACGTCCTTCTAATAGTGAACGATCAAGGCAAGCCATGCCTGAATGTAAGTCTTTTTTTCAGATTTCTTCGGAGTTGCTTTCGCAAGAAGAGCAGGATGAATTATTTGGAGTCAAATAATAATGTAGTCATGCAAATAGTTTTTTTTTTTGTATGTTTAAAATAGTTGATATTTTAATATATAATTCTATTTGTATTGCTTGGTGTTGCAATTGTAATAAATATTGTTTATAATTGCTTTATAAAAAATTTTATTTTGACGGCTTTTTCAATTAAATAAAGAATAAGTTTTTAAATGATTACTATTGCTATCGAATTGAATGCATATTGATTGCGAATATATATTGGTTACTATCAATATATATCGATTACTATTGAATTAGATATATATCGATTAAATTGAATTTTATCGATTACTAACCGGGTGGATATATATCGATGCTAATCACCTCTGCTGATTGTTATCGAATTGGATATATATCGATTATAATCGTATTGGATATATATCAATTACTAATTAGGTGGATATATATCGATTGTAATCATATTGAATATATATCAATTACTAACCGAGTGGATATATATTGATTGTAATCGAATTGGATTTCTATCAATTGTAATCACAATCGATAGAAATCAGCAGGGGTGATTAGCATCGATATATCCACCCCGGTTAGTAATCGATATATAGTGGTCTAAATTTTTTTACTGATGTTATTATGGGTAAACAGATAGTGAAATTTTTGGGTTTTAAATACAACAGCATATCAAAATTTAATTGTATTTATAAATAGTTTGTGTAATAATGATTTCAAAATCTATCAGATACAAGTTATTACTATGCTCTTTCCATTATTTTTTATTAGTATGCTAAGAGAGATTTAGACATTAGTTTTCTTGCATTTTTTGTTTTTAACTTTTGTTGTTCTTTTTCTTCTTTAGGCTGATCTGTGTTGATTAAAACAAACAAGCTAATTGGCTATATATCACACAATTGCACCTGATCTATAAAATGTACATATACATATCACCAATACATGCCATTCCATATGATATTATATTTCTGTATATATGATATGACACAACGTGCTATCTTATAGAAGGACATTCATTTAATTGGTTGATATAAATCAATTACCTGAGTAACTTATTTATACACTTTAAAGTACATTTTTAAAACACAATATTTCACTAATAAAAAATCACTGCAAAAGCTATTTCTAACTTTGAAAGAACATCAAGATTCAGTATGCAAAATAATTAGACAAACATCATACTCCTAACAAACTTTGCTTAGAAGACAAAGTATACTACTGTTTATTGAACCACGCAAAATTATACTGTAGAGTAAAGGTAACTGAAAAGTTTTTTATTTAAAACTACTTTATTATATTAGATTTAAATAAAATTTTATTGCTAATATTTTAAGTTGAATAGGTATGAGCTCTCTAGTGATAAGAGACCGGGTTTAATGTTTAAATTTGGTCGCTCTTGTAGTATGTTTGGGTTAGTTAACCATAAATCAAACTTTTGAGTTTCTATCTCTATCTGATTAAAATGTAGTATAGGTGGTCAAATATAATTGTTATATAATTATAATATATAAAAATCAACTATTTTGAATCAAATCAAGTAAATTTATAAATAGTTAAGGTTAGAGTTAGAGTTCTAATATAAATTAGCTCAAATTAGATAGATTTTTATAGGGTAGTTTTAGATATCTCACGGGAGATGCATATCTTTCACAAATTACCCAATGATGAGTCAGAATTTAGTCAGAATTTAGTGTAATGTAACTTGATCACGAAGATCAAAACAAACTTTCGTTTTTTCAAAAATCATTTATTTCTCGAACATTTGCATAAGAAACTACCTTTCATGCCCTAATAAAAAATTTTCCTTGAGCAATTTTACTATACCTATCACTAACTCTAACTCTAACATAAACTCTAACTCTACCTTAAACGAATTTGGCTGTAGGAGATATATAACTTATATATATCCTATGAGAGATGCCTATAATTTTCTATTTTTATATTATAATTTTGTAATAATTTATATATAACCACCTATATAGCATAAGATCCTGACAAATCTTCATATATTTTAATTGGTTGATTATTATGGGAAATCACAAGTAGATCTACAACAATTAACCAATCATAGAAATGTCTTCCCATAACATGCCACCCTCTTTCATCTTCTACAGTATCGCCACCAAAAAAATACAGACATGTGATTGTACCAAAAAATCTTTAAATTCGTTTAAAGTTAAGTTAGGGTCTTTGTTAAGATTACAATTTTAATGTCTTAATAATAAAATCGTTCAAGAAAATTTTTTTGATAATACACGAAAGGTGGTTTTCTATGCAGATTTTTGAGTTATAAGTAATTTTTGACAAAATGAACAATTGTTTTTAATTTTTCTGATCGTATTATATTACATCTGATCTTAAAATCTGATTGGTTTGCACCACAAAAAAATCATGTGTCCGTACTTTATTGGTGGCGATACTGGGGTAGTTCTCTCTTTCTGTAATACTCTAGCCATAGTGAAGAAAATTTGGGTCACGTGGTGATGATCATCTGATTTTGTCCAATCAAATTTAATAATGATAATAAACATATATAGATCAATTTTAAAATGTTTTACCTTTAATTGAAGATATCTCAACATCCACCTGACCAAATTCGATCACTTCATTTTTTTGATTCTATAGCATTTTACAATTAAAATAAAAAAAAGTTGATCAAATTTGATTAGATGGGTGCCGAGATATCTTTGATAAAATTCAAACTAATTTTTGCCACAACTTATATTGGATAAATATTTATGTTTTTACAAAAACTTTGGTCGAAGATATCTTGACACCCACCTGACCAAATTCGACCAATTTTTTTTTTTGAATTCTAAATTTTTTTACAATTAAAATAAAAACTTGGATCGAATCTGGTTAGATGGGTGCTGAGATCTCTTTGATCAAAGTTTAAAAACAATTTTTACTACAGCTAATATATGAGATAGATGTTTAACATTTTATGAAACATTGATCAAAGATATCTCGACACCCACCTGACCAAATTCGCTCAATTTTTTTTTTTTTGAATTCTACAGCATTTTCTATTAAAATAAAAAAGTTGATCGAATTTGGTCAGGTGGGTGCCGAGATATCTGTATCAAAGTTTGAAACCAATTTTTTCCACAGCTTATATTTGATACTTTGATAGAGGATATCTCGACACTCACCTGACCAAATTTGACCAAATTTTTTTTTAAAAAAAATTCTACATCTTTTTCAATTAAAATAAAAAACTTTGATCGAATCTGATCAGGTGGGTGCTGAAATATCTTCAATCAAAGTTTAAAAACAATTTTTGCTGAAGCTTATATATGATAGACATTTAGATCGAAGATATCTCGACACCCACCTAACCAAATTTGATCAATTTTTTTTATTTGAATTTTACAGCATTTTACAATTAAAATAAAAAAAAGTTGATCGAATTTGGTCAGGTGGGTGCCGAGATATCTCTGATCAAAGTTTGAAAAAAATTTTTGCCACAGCTTATATTTGATACTTTGATAGAAGATATCTTGACACCCACCTGACCAAATTTGACCTTTTTTTTTTTGAACTCTACATTTTTCACAATTAAAATAAAAAAATTTGATCAAATCTGGTCAGGTTAGTGCTGAGATATCTTCGATCATAGTATAAAAACAATTTTTATCACAACTTAAATATGGATATTTAGAATTTTACAAAACATTGATTAAAGATATCTTGACACCCACCTGACCAAATTCTATCAACCTTTTTTTATTTTAATTGTAAAATGCTGTAGTGTAGAATTCAAAGAAAAAAATCAATCACATTTTGTCAGGTGGGTGTTGAGATATCTTCGATCAATGCTCTGTAAAATTTCAAATGTCTATCATATAGGCACCCAAAAGTAGAAACTAAGGAATTTGGCCAATCACGGGTTTTGAGAAAATTGGCAAAACTATTTTGTTATACAACATCAAATCAATCTAAAAATAGTTATTCAATATTAAAAAAACTGTTTAAACAGGATTATTAGATCTGAAGAACTGAAGATTATACAGTAAATTTCAGTAAATCTATTTTTAAATTATAGTATCAAAAGCTTTTAACCATTGTATTGCAAAAATTTATTAAGTAATCAGACTTTCATTATTAAGTAAAAAGATCAGGCTTTAAATTTTACACCTGATCAATCAAACAGATTAATTTTCAAAAAATGTCAAATTCCCTAGTTTCTACTTTTGACGGCCCATATATAAGCTGTAACAAAAATTGGATTTAAAATTTGATCAAAGATATCTCAACACCCACCTGACTAGAGTCGATCAAGGTTTTTAATTTTAATTATAAAAAGATATAGAATTCAAAGAAAAAAAATTGGTTGAATTTGGTCAGGTGGGTGTTGAGATATCTTCGATCAAAGTTTTTGTAAAATGTTGATCAAATATAACCTGTAGCAAAAAATGGTTTCAAACTTTAATCGTAGATATCTCGGCACTTACCTAACCAAATTTGGTTACCTTTTTTTATTTGAATTGTAATATGTAGTAGAATTGAAATAAAAAAAAAGTTGATCGAATTTGGACAGGTGGGTGTAGAGATATCTTTGATCAATATTTTGTAAATTTTAAATGTCTATTATATATAAGCTGTAGCAAAAATTGTTTTTAAACTTTGATCAAATATATCTATGCACCCACCTGACCAAATTTGATCAAAATTTTTATTTTAATTATAAAAAGATGTAGAATTCAAAGAAAAAAAAATTGGTTAAATTTGGTCAGATAGATGTCGAGATAAATGTCTATTATATATAAACTGTTTGATCAAAATATCTAGGCACCCACCTGACCAAATTCGATTGACTTTTTTTCATTGATTCTATAGCATATTATAATTAAAATAAAAAAAAATTTAAAAAAAAATTGGTTGAATTTGGTCAGGTGGGTGTCAAGATATCTTTGATCAAAGTTTTTAAACATCTTATCAAAAATAAGCTGTGGCAAAAATTGGTTTCAAAAATGATAAAAAACTCTTTCTGCTTATCATCTGTATACAAAATTTTGTCACAATAATTTTCATGGTTTTCTCAATTTACAGAAAGTTTTATTAAGTTAACAACCTCTTGACTCTTAATAATATTTGTTCAGCTACTGTTTTTACATATATCTGTAAAGTTTCAAGTCTGTATCTCTCATCGTTTCTGAGATATTCGATTTACAAGAACAGACGGACAAAACTCTGTTCTCTCCCCAAAGTTTTGCCCTTCCTGGCAGACTGGGCTTAATAATATACTGATACCTTATAATTGAATTTGTAGAGCTCATCTCTGGCTTCAAAACAAGCTATAGTACATCAAATTTGACCTAAAATTGATCATTTTAGAATCGAAAATATCAAAACTCTCTTTTTTACTCTTTAGATTCTTAAAAAGTTTCTTCCTAGTTTACCCTCATCAAAATCGGTTTTTGTGTAACATTCGGACCTGTATTTCCGATTTGTTTACACCTGGGCAATCTATTTTACAATTAATTTACACAAATTAATTACTGCACTGCATTTATTGTTTATTCTATAATTAATTTAGCAACATTACCTAAACTTTACCCCTTTGTGCAACTTGTATAACACATGATCTGTGTAACACATGACTTGTGTAATATGTGACTTGTGTAACCTTAGACTTCCTAGGTTATACAAGATTACATGAGCCACAGTAACTATAATAATACCCTATAAATATAATACCCTTATAACAAGTCTTTACACATTATAGACCTACAACTTCAAATTTTTCTAAGAGATATATTATAAAAAATATATCATTTCGAAGCTTATTTTACCCTCTCTTCAAATTTAGCAACCATTTCTTTATAATATCCCTACTTTTATAATTTACTTAGGAACAATTATTTTAACTCTATATTTTTAAATTTTTACTAAACAAACTTTACTAAGTTTTTAATCAGAAGTCCTTAAGCAAACTTCTAGATACAATGCCTACCTTAACTACCATAGATCCAGATACTGTAGATCTTGAATATTTCTATAATACTTATCACAATAGCTTCGGTATTGGAATTTATGAAGATTCTTCTAATATTCCTAGACCTATTCCAACAAATAAAAAACCTACCAAATGCCTCTTTACAGAACTTAGAAAAGTAACCAAGATCTGTCATTACTTTGAAGCCCCAGTAACCACATCTATTATCAAATATCTATACAACAAATACTATACTCACTTTATCTTAAAAGAAAATAAAACTTATAAAAAACCTACTAATATTCAAATTGTTAGTAAAAAAGGAAAAGAAGAACTGACTCTTAAAATCGCTAATGCTATTGTAATAGTTCCTCCTTCTCTAACTTCTTCTCCATCTCCTACACTACACTAATATACCTATGTATTTTGTAATCAACCCATTAACTATAAAGTTAATAACAATCAACACCAGTTAGCAAATGATGCCATGCTATACAATGATCAACCATACCAAAAATTCTGTGTAGAAAATATCTCAGATCCACATTGTAGATCCTCCAAAGATATGGAGTTTCTCTCAAAACTTAAACAATCACTTTACGATTTCCATACATTTAACCCCTTGGCTTCAGAACTTAGCTCTCTAACTCCTCTAAAAGAAACCTCAGCAATGGAACTAAATAATGAATCCTTTAATAATAACAATCTTTTAATTACCCAACAACAACAATTATCTTAACAATCAACTATATTATCCCAAACATCAAATACTCAAGCACAATCAACACTAGAAACACAACAATCTATAACACAACCACAACCAACTAGTAAACTTATAACTACTACTAGACACTGTAAGGTTCAACTAACACAACCTACTACTTCTAACATTACTAACAATAATACTTCTCAAGCATAATCAAACCAAAACACTACTACACATCAAAAAGAACCGAATACAAACCTCCACCAATCTCAACAGCTAGATAATACAACAGCTAAACTTCTCTTACTACAGACAGAAAATATATCTTCTTTACAACAACCTTTAACAAAAAATATACAACACCAATCCTCAACCTCTCCAAATACAACTCACAATACAACTCAACAAACAGATCTAAATCTACAGAATACTAATTCAAACTCAACTACTGATCCAAACAAACCCACATTTGACTGGTTAGCCAACTTTCTAATTATAATAGAAATGGAAAAGAATACCAAGCTTCAAACTAAACTTAGCCAAAAAACCTTCTACTTCCTAAAACTACACCTATTTGATTTTTATTCTGGCAAGAAAATTAAAGCAGCAACAGAAAATCGTAAAGCCTTCAAAGCAAGCTTCTACCAAATTATTTGCAAAATAGCAGTAGAAAGACCACAATTTCTCATAGATGTTATACAAAAACATAACCCCAATATTAACAAAACTTTCACTATTCCATTTGCAGTATTAGAGGAGACACTTAAAAAACTTATTCTAGTTTTTACAACCGTTCTCTTTACTAAGCTCAATTACTCTAAGATGTTTGCTTCACCAGCCACAATCCCACTATACAAATCACAAAATCGTTTACAATTTTGCATCAACCTCGCACGTCTACATTTATATCTATCCAATAGTTACCAGACAATTAATTATACTAAATTCACAGAAGATATGCAACTACGTCCTAAACGATTTAAATTACTTCACAAGTTATTGACATCGATAAAGATGATAAATATCTCAAAATATATATGGATAACAAATTCAATATTCAACTCAATTTTAATATCCTTAAAACCTTATTTTTACAAAAATTCAATATACCATCTCTAAAAAACTCATTAGACCATTTTAATGAATGGTTTAAAACCATCTTCCCAAAATATAACTAACAATTCAATAACAATTTTGATAAAACAAAAGTATCTAATTATCTCAAATATCACTTTAGGCAAAGCTTTATTATACACTTTAAAGAACAAATCCCAACAGATGTCCCATTCTTAGAGCCCTTCACTTTTCAAAAACATCATGATAAATGCATTAAACATACAAATTATCACATCCTTACTTGTACAAATGATCAATGTCAATACTTGAAAGAAATTGAGCTTAAAGAAAAAGGCAAATTATCTACAACTGAACCTGAAACAGGAAATACAAACTCACCTAGAACTTGTACTCAATATAATTTTAACAAACTATATAAACAATACCTTAATAAATCCTATACAGAATTTCCAAACAAAAAACTCCAAATAGACGAATTAGTCTTTTTAAAGGAGGCAAATTATGAGGCCACCTTTCTTAAGCCTATTCCAACCAAAGCATTAGATGAGCTTGCATCTGCAGCTGAAAAATTCTTTTGTGAAATTAACTCAACTGTAAGCAACAAAGGCAGATGTGGCCTTTTCTTTTATCTATACCTTGAAGCTTATCAAAAAAATGTAATGAAGAACATGAATATTTTAGATCTAGAAAAAAATGCAGTAATAGAACTCTTAACTAAACAACCTATTAGTACTGACTTTCTCGCAAGAGTTATAACCCAGCTTGATACTTATGACCAATGTCATACTCCTAGATGGTTAAATATTACCAAGAAATTGCCTACCCTGAAGCAGACAAATGTCTTTGTGAAAAATTTAACATCACTTTTCAAATTCTAACTCTCATTGAAGAATCTCTCTTTCTTCAAGAGACCTCTTTTCAATAATTATGTCTTTTACAATCATAGATGCAGCCGTCACCTTATCAAATGAGACATCCATTGTAGTTGGTAAGGAAAATGATGTAAGTGGGTGGGCGGGCAAGCCAATTTACGTGGAGGACCATTTATATGATGGTTAGACCCAACATATAGAGTAGATTATGGAATCCTGCGCAACTGTGAGAACCAAGCTTGAAATGGCGAACAACTTCGTAGAAGACAACTCTACCACTAGCAAATCATTTTTAACATCTTTAGACCCCTATAATGAGCCAACCCAATATACTAATTATCCAAATACAAATACTGTCTATATTAATGAACCACACATAATTATATACAAACTTAATATATGTTATAACCAAATTTTATTATCTCTCAATCTTCCTCCACTTCTATATCCTCAAACTATTAACTCTTTTATTAAACACCTTGAATCCTTCAACTACAACCTTAATAATATATATAACTATACATTTAATTTACTAAGTAAAGAAGACTACAGCATTGCTTATGTCTATTCCTGATCTGTTCATAATTTTGAATGACGTGGTTATTTTACAACACCAGTTGAAAGTTACAAATACTTTCCTTTTATTCTCCTCTCTACCTCTGATATCACCTTCATTAAATCAGAAACTATTCCTAATCTGGTTAAAGATGACTGGACCTACAACCCATATTTTTACTTTCAACAAGATGTTCATCTTAACTTTTACAATACTGAACATACTACTGACCCAGACCCAAGACCCCTTCCACATTTATCACATCCATGTTTTAACTGATTTCTCAAATACTATAACTTGCCAACATTATCTAAACCACAAACTATTATCTCATTTCTCAATTATCTCAGCCTTTTTGAATACAATCTAAAAAGCTTTCATTTCAATACCCTTATTATTTCTATTAAAAAAGACTACTCTGAAGCACATATATATCTACCTTTCGAAATTAAACTACTATCAAATCACTTTGTCCTACTTAGAGAAGCTCTGAAATATTATTGCAATATTACTCTTAAATCTAATAGCTACATTATACCCAATATACTAACAGACCTTTTTTTAGCAACCCCACCATTAATATCTGAACCTCTCACTGCAGAACGATAAACTACTATACTACAATCAACAAAATCACCAACTATTTCAAATCTATTCTCATCACCAGATATACTTATACCAACCCAGCCATCATTACCTGAATTACCAGATCCAAGCTCTAATGCCACAATAGAGCCCTACTACTATAACTGCTCTACTATTTTACCAAACCAGAGTCTTAATTTATCAATTTGTACTCATAACGTATGAGAATATAATGAAGATCTTAAAAAACAAGTCTGAGAAGACTTCTGTCTTTCTAACAACCTCAATATTATTAGTATCACAGAAACTAAGATTTCTAAAGACAATGCAATTACTTAACTTCAAAAATCTACACTCTTTACTTACTTTTGGTTCTGTACAGATAGCACCAAAGCAGGTGTTGCTATTATGATTCGAAACCAACTTAAACTACACATTCACAATATTCTTACTGAACCAGGATATGCTATTGCTATTGACCTTTTCTTTAAACATGATTTTAAATTTAGAATCATTAATATTTACCTGCCTTGTAATAGTTTCCAACTCCGCTTACAAACCCAAAACACCATCATCCATTGGATTCAACAAGCTATTTCCTTAAATATTCAACCTATAGTCATGAGAGACTTTAATGCTTCTAGTAACAATACACAATCTTCTTCTATCAAATATAAGCTTCTTCATTTTCTTCAATATAACAACTTATATAACTTGGCAGTCCACACACAATCTACAAACACTACATAGCACAATAGCAGACATAGTAGTAGCCATATTGACTACATCTGGTTTTATCATCCTGTTCTTTGTTATCTAACCTCATTTTATCTTGAGGATACTAATACTTGTACCAAAAGTGATCACAAAATTCTAATATCTTCTTGGTCCTTCCCATATACACTCACAAGAAAACATCGACATTCAACCAAAACCAAAAGAAGAATTTTTTAATATAAAAACATGAATGAAAAACAATGGCTAAACTATTCAGAACAAATCTCATCTAACCTCCAAACTAACAATACCTCTCATACACCTAATACTACAGAATCCTTAAAATCCACATGGCACAAAATTCAAACTAGCACTATTACTGCAGCAATTCAACATATTCCTAACAAAAAATTTGCAGTCCGTAACTTTCAATACATCTTCTCTGCCAAAGCATCTAAGCTTCATTATAACCTTAAAAAACTCAGCAACATTATTAGACAGATTAAATATTCCTTTAGAAACTTATCTCCCATACCCATTCACCACAATTCTACTATAAACTATCTCAATTTACAACATCAACTCCACATCCCTAATATACTACCTAACTATTCAACTTTATTTGAATAGATAAACACAGCAAACAATGAATGGAAAGCACTTTATTATACTCGCAATATTGAAAATATTAAAGAAATTAAACAACAAATTGATAAAAATATTATCAAACAATACAACAAACTCCAATTTAACCCCACTTCCATGATTAATAGTATACTTAACTGACATTAAAACTCTGTCAGATTTGATAATATCAAATCTGAACACGATGTAATTACAGATCCCAAGGAAATTAAATTTCATATATAAGAACACTTCAACCAATAGACCGCATATAGAGCAATTGATGAAAATATATACAATACTACCTGGCTTACAGAATACAATACCAAACACAATATTGATACTACATGGTATCAATCTGCTCTCCAAAACTTTACTACAGAAGAGGTTTCTAAGGGAGCTTCTACTTATTACATAAATATAGCCCCCTCCAGAGTCAGTCATTTGACAATTACAAGTTCTAAAGTAATCAATCGTTGACAATTGCAAGCTCTAAATAACCAATCATATAGAGTTTATATTATGATTACTTTAGAACTTGTAATTGTCAAATGAATAACTCTGGAGGGGACTATATTTACGTAATAAGTGGAAGTTCTTTAAAACACTACACTATCCCAATTACCAAACAACAAAGTATGTGGACCATCAGGCATTAGCTATAAGATGCTCAAACATGCCGGACCAGATTTTGTTCAAGCCATTACATCTCTTTTCAATTGATGTCTAGCAACTAACTAAATATCTAAACAATGGAAAGAGTGAAGAATTTTTCCAATATCCAAAAAACCTATTCTTGATAGAAACCTCACTAATACTAAACCTATAAGCCTTTTGGAACACATTAAAAAACTTTACACTAAACTTTTAACAAACCGTCTAAACAGCATTTTCACTCAATACTATATCCTGTTACCATATAACTATATTACTCTACCTGGAAATAGTACAACCATTCCTATCTATATCCTCAATAATATTATTAAAGAAGCTTCCTGTAACTTCAAGCAGCTTTGGCTTATATCTCAAGATATAAGCAAAGCATTTAGAACTATTTCAAAGATCTCTTATGCATATTAACATGCCTCTTAAACTCATACACATTCTTACTGACCTATTAACTGACCACTACAACAGAGTAATTACAAATCTAGGCCTTACAAATACTTACTCTGTCAAAAATAGAATTGATCAAAGGGAGACTATAATGCCACTCTTTTGGTGAATATATTATGATCCTCTCATCAGTAAAATTACAACTCAATTCACAGGCTATACACTCACAGTCTTATGGTATACTAACCTACACCCTCCACGATACAAAGAAATTCAAACATCTGTTTCAGTACTTGCCTATATGGATGACATACTTTGGATCGCTCAATCCAAAGAAGAACTTAAATCAATTACTCAGACTGCAATGTCATTTTATCAAATAGCAAACATCCAAATTAATTCTACCAAATTTATATTCATCTGTAATCAACCAACTAACTCTATTTCATTTTGCAACTCTTCACTTAACTTAATACCTCACAACCAGCTATTCAAATTTTTAGGCTGTTGGTTTACACTTAATAACAAACAGTCTCAACAAACTCAACTTATAAAAGAATAAGCATTTCAATTAATTAATATAGCAAGTACCAAAAAGATTACTAACAAGCAAATTGCATATATTATTAATACAGTCATTATTCCTACCTTAGAATATAGACTACATAACATTGTTCTTTCACACTCTACATGCAACCAAATCCTTTCTAAATACCTTACAGTTGCCAAACACAAATCTCATCTAGCTCGATCTATTCCTAATAGTACTATACTTAACCCTTTCTTATACAATATTAAAAATATCTGTGATATTCAACTTCAGCTTCATATTACTAACTTTCTACAAAGAATCAACAATCCACATTTATTAGACACCTCTATATGTATTCGAATTCAACAACTCCAAAATAATTTGTGGTCAACTACTAATATTCTTCAACATTCACAACCAATTATAGATAGACAAAACAAACATACTCTCAACTTTCATATTATCCAACTTCTCACCTATTTAGATATCTCAATTACAGCACACTCTAATTTCTCATAGCCACATACCATTCAACATAATTTACAACCCTTAGAACTAATCCTTAAACAACACCCAAAATATATTCTCATTAAAAAATAACTTAGATGTCTTAACTTACTATATCTTGAGCACTTTGCTCAGCTGATAACTCTGCTCTTCTAGAATGAAAACATCTCTTACCCAGATTGCTCCACTTGCCCAAAGGCAAGAAACCAAATTGGTATATCTATTTAGAGGATAAAATAATATCTCACAACTACTACCACACTTTGTTACCTCAATACCAACAACAAGAAGTCAACACTTTTGCATACAATACACACATCTCAAAAAAGTTCCAACTTTGGCTACTTAGCTACAACATAATGATATTATTGTTGGTAAAATTCGCAAATACCTACCTAATAACTTAATTTCTGTTACTCACTAGAAAACTAATATCAACACTAGTTGCTACCAACCATATCCTCTCCAACCTATTCAATGCCACCCATGTCCAGGGTGCCACCTCAATTCTAATAGAATTAATATTTCAGCTATTATTTCTACTCAATTCTTTGGAAGAGTCTCTTCTAATAATCTCAACTTCCATGCTAATTATATAGACCTTATCTATTCTACAGCAGTCAAACATCCTACTCAAATTCCAATACCACCTTCAATTCCTATTAACCAATTTATTGCTTCTCAAATCTTTGAGCCAGGAGAATTAACATCTAAGCTTGAGCAATTTTCAGTTATTAATTCTACACAATCTCAATTTAATTTTTATACTGATAAATCTGTAATAGATATTGGCACTCAGGACTGTATAATGGGTGTAGGTTGGGTCTAATTAAACACCAACAATCACATTATACATAAATTCATAGCAAAAATCTACTTCTGGCCATCTTCTTATAAAGCAGAACTTTTTTCTATTCTTTCCACAATCTCTACTACCCCTTGCAACTCTATTATAAATATCTTTACTAATTCACTATCTATTATTTCTAAATACTCCAAACTTGTTAACTTCTATAGCCCTAACAAACTTTTTAAATTAAGTACACTTTACTTAATATTTCTAAGTCATACAATTTACAAATTAATTTTCACAAAGTTCAAGCCCATACTGATAATTATTTTAATAATTTAGCTGATACACTTGCAAAGCAACACATTCTTGCACCTTCTTTATACTTTATATATACCAATATTCACAACCTCTTTCATATTATACAATGGGAGCAACACCCAGTTGAATCTTCTACAAGACATTTTATAAAAAATATCTGTAAATCACAAATTCTAGCATTATGGTCATCACAAAACCATAATACAGAATGGTCACCCTTTATTTAACAAATCAACTAGAATTCTATCTGGTTATACTTCAACCATAACCAAAAACCTACTCATAACTATACCAACTTTAAACTTAATCAACCTAAGTCCTTCAAAATTAAAACCCTACTTAATGAACTACCTACTTCCTTTTTTTATTATACTAGATATCCCATGACTTTCAATAATCCTAACTGTTTTTATTGTAATAGTTTAGATTCTGTCTCACATTGGAGAGTTTGACCTAACTCTACTATACTATGCAATATTATTTCCAATTCTATTTCTAAAATTCTTCAAAACTCAGCATTAGACTTATCTAGTAATCAAAAAGATGAGCTTATTCATACAATTCAAAATCATGCAGCCTTTAATGATACATCACTAAAACCAAACAAACCTCCTTTGAATATTACACTCAAAGATCTCATTCCAATATCTTTGATCCAAACTATCCAACAATATGAAATTCCATACAAACTGGCCTCTCAAACTATTATTAAAATTCTTATCCGGATCAATGAACTTATCATCGAACAAATATGAAAACCATACTGTATTAATTTTTTAAATTGGAAAATGCAATATAACATCACTTTACCTTACTACCAACCCCAGCTACAACAACCAAATAATCAGATCTCAAGAAAAACTAGAAAACTATACACCTATTCATGCCAATGTGGTTTGCCTGACCAATTACATATTAATAATTCTTGTCTACCACTTGGACAGGCTATCTGCAAAATTAATATTTACAATATATTATGGATCAAATATAGTATATCCTCAAATTACATTTTAACTATCATAATCTAGGTAAGTCTTTAACCACTCTAGTAGGTTTAGGTTGCAGATAAAGTAGTTTGAGCTTTTATTCTTGCATGTAGTTTTTACTTTTTATATTCTATGTATTTAAAGGTTAAAAACTCACTGTAGTTATTATATTAAAAACTATTAATAAAGATATGAGCAAGGCCTCACCTTAATAACAAAAAAAAAAAAAAAAATGGTTTCAGCTTTAATCGAAGATATCTCGGCATCTACTTGACTAAATTCAATCAACTTTTTTTTTTAAATTTTTTTTTTATTTTTATTGTAATATGCTGTAGAATCAAAGAAAAAAAGTAGATCAAATTTAGTCAGGTGGATGTTGAGATATCGTCGATCAAAGTTAAAAAATTTTTAAAAAATGATATACATGTTTTTATCATTATTAAATTTGATTGGATAAAATCGGATGATCACTGCCACATAATCTAAATTTACTTCGTTATGGCTAGGGTACTCATAGGCAGATATTCATCTGATTGGCTGATGTAAATCAATTGCCCGAGTAACTTATTTATACACTTTAAAGTACTTTTTGAGAACATAATGTTTTATCAACAAAAAAATCACTGTGAAAGCCATTTCTAACTTTAAACAAAAGTTTATATTCACTGTTAAAAATAATCTAAAATAATCCAAAATTTGAAAGACTTTACTTATAAGACAAAATGACTATTACTGGACCATGTGAAATTGCTGTATACCAAAGAGAATCATCGACTCGTTAGAAAAAAGTTACTAAATATGTTATAATAAAAGGACAAACTAACAATACTTTACCTTCTTCTCTTTAAATAGGTGCTATGATTTGTTTAAGCTATTACAATAGGATCATAACAAATAGTTCTATACTTCAGCATACTCAAACTGATTTTCACGATCAAGCTGAGATAGATCTAACTGAGATAGATCTAACTGAAACTAGTGAAGCTAATAAAGGCAAGAGCATGAACATTTTATCTTTTTCTAAAGTGATAAAAATACTAACAGATATTTTGTATATTCGTGAAAATAGAGAAGGAAAGCCAATAATATATTCTTTTGATGAATTTCGATCAATCATGGAAAGAGAAGATGCACGTTTAAAGGCTTTTTTTAATGAGTTGTATTTTTTGTTTAACCCATCATCAAAAAATAAGGATTCAATAGCTTAGATAAAAAAACAACTCTTATTTGCTTGCTAACTTTTCTGTGGAATTCGTAACAAAATTGTGAACAATTTTAAAAGAGATTTGGCTATGTACTTAGATTCTACTGAGACTACTGATGCAGCAATAGATACTTTTTCTGATTTAGATATAACCACAACATGTCGCGCAATCACCCAGTATAAAGAAACTATAGCTGAAGAGCATAAGGAAACTGTTGAGTCGGCTCTTACTGAATGTATAGAGAAAGCGTTGGTGTTAAATATCGATGATTATCATAGCATCGACACACCATGGTTGTTTTTTTTTTTTTTGCAATATTTGATCAATATTAATATTTAATACATTTTCTAATAATTTTTTTTAAATCAATTTTAGAGTACTAGATACAACTTCTACATCAACTGCTGCACATCTTGCGACAATTTTGATGAATCTAATTATGACACAACAGGCAATTACGAGGACAAATGTATATAATCCTGCACTAGTTAATGCCAAGTTGATTAAAACTAATATAGAAAATAAGTTCATAAACCTTTATGGCCTTTTGTATAACCAATGATGGGGGTTTTATATAGTTGATGATGATACAAGAATCAAAGAACTAACTGTTCACAGTTATGATGTTAGATTAAAGAAGAAACGAAGTGCTCATTTAATGAAAGATGTTATCCTTATAGATTTGCAGAAAAATGGTCTTCACTCATTGGATGATTATGTTAAGGCCATTAATACGGTTGCGAATGTTCCAACTATACAATGGTATATTCAGCAAGAACATGTTATTCCCATTATAGCCGACTGGCCTGGGCAAATTTATATCAGAACAGCAATTTCACTTTATTTAGTTCATCATAATTTATCAAATATTACTGATAAAATCTTGTCTTTTCTTCTCATACTAGGCCCTCTTCACATTTTGCTAAATAGTCGAGAGTTGGTGTTTCTTCAATACTAACCTTTCTTTTTAGAAATATATACTTATATTTTCAGAAAACAGGCTGCTCTAGCGCAGAACCCCAAGCCGTGGTGCATCAACCTTCTTCTGAAAATTTCCCATAGTGCTTGGCAAAAGATTTTCATAATCATAAAAACGAAATTTGGGTCTTTATACAAAGATGCTGAATATCTTGCACTTAAAGACCTTCTTAATAATACAATTCAATTTGTATTAGATGTTTATGCTGTTTTCTTTGTTCTGAAGATTTTAATGCTTATTTAGAATCTTGCTTTCGTGTTTGAACAGTGTTTCTTAGATTTCACCACAAAAATTATATGAAGGTGCCATTGATGTTCTTTTTCGATATTTTCTTCTAGGAGTTAAACAGCCACCCGATCCTGGAGAGACAATTAAATCCGAACTCCCAAAATTTTCAGATACTCCAGTAGAAATATTCAATAGCTTTCTATGTAGAAGTACACAAAAACACTTGAGAGTGGAGCAAATCATCAAATATGGATATTACATCAATCAATTGCGTCTAGATAACAATGGCTTTAGAGAAAACTTTGCGCACATGTCTCCATAGGCAGCATATGAATACTCTGCACGAGATATAACAATTTTGACAAAGAAATGCGCTTGCTTTCTCTTGAAACATTTTTCTAAAATTCATACATGTTTTTTTCATCATAGATTATTAATATCACTTCTATTACAGATAAATCGATCTTCCAAAAAAATGATACCGTCATATCACTAATTGCAATGAAAATACCAGAAGCACAATTATGCCATCTTCCTTTGGGCTTCAGTACTTTATATAAGCCAGAACCTTTTTGTCATTGTGATTCATCAAAATGTATATTTTTACCTACTAACGAGGTTCTTGTTGAAGTTCTAGCTTGTGATCACACCTATCATAAGCTTGTTATAGAAATGACGGGTATAAATGTTTGCATTGCCTTTTATTTCTGCAAACTGGTATTGATGAACAGGTTCAGTCCTTATTGGAATCTTTATGAAGCTTGGACAAAAAAGGTAAAAAATGAAAAAAATGGACCACGGAAGAAGAAAATATCGTTCCTTATGATGATGATGACGAATATAAAAGGCTAACAAAATATGCAGCAAACTCATTAGAAAATGCAGTAATAGAATTTCAAATGCAATAAATTAATTTACTATGAATGTTCCAAATTTGTAATTGAAATTTTCATTTTATTATAATAAATTAATAAATTAGTCTACATTATATACATTTCTACAATTGCGAAGTCTTCCTAGTACTTAATAAAAAAAAGAAAAAAAATCCAATTCAAACAATAAACATTAAAACAATATTAGAAATAAGAAAAAAATTTGGCACTTGCAAATTTCAAAGGCACAACATAATTTTATACAGTACTCTGTATAAATTGTATAAATAGTAATTCGGCAATTTTATTGGTCGGCTATCATGCATGGCATGCATGGATCGACATAAAATTAGCCAATCATACGAATGTCTTCCTATGACTAGGGTACTACTCTTTCTGTAATTTCCGTATCATTTTTACATTAATATGATTGTCAAACTGTATAAATGCTTACAATCAGTTCAAATTTCCATTTAATAAACTATACAACAAATGAATAACCTACTTCTTTTAAAAATCTTGAGGATTATCCTTTGAGCCAGACAAGGTTTTGAGTGCAACTATGCTAGATTGTTCACGGGCTCTCTCATAGGAATTGTTGCCATAAAAAATTTTCTTAATTTTTTTGATTTCAATGATCTTTCGTGTACCATCCAACCAGGTTGCAGAAAATACTGTGCTGAATGCACCTTCTCCAATTTTGTAAATATTATCTAGTCTATGGAATGGAATCCACTCAATCATATGCTCGTAATCGTAAGTTCTAAGTTGAAGCTCTTTCATGCAATTATCAATATCCTTATTTCCACTTGTCCATCCTTGAATTGTTATGTCAGGATCACATGCCTTACACCATGCTTTATTCGTGTTATATTCATTACAATGTGCACATTTTCCATTTTTAGAATCCCTGAAATTATCAATTGTATTATATTAGTTATTTCGTGTTATTTAAAAAATTTAAATGCAAATAATTTTATTCTTACCGACTATTAAATACAAATAAAATGAAATTAAATGGTAAATATCTATGAACTTTAATGGCTTATTTTAGATACAGTACTTGGATTAATAAATGTTTTTTATACTCACGCCCTGAATTAACACGAATAAAATAAAATTAAATAAGAAATATTTATGAACTTGGTTTATAAATGGTTTTCATACTTTCTCCCTAAATTAATGCGAATAAAATGAAATTAAAATCGTAAAAATTCATGAAACATGAATAACTTATTTAAATATTTAGATTATTAAATATTTTTATACTCACTTACTGCAATATGTTAAATAAAATTAAATA
>CAJVPZ010000282.1:0-21255 GCA_910592135.1 Racocetra fulgida | reverse complement strand
TAACAAGATTTCTTGGAATTTGGTTAAATAACAAGATGAAAGAAAAGGCAATTAAAGCCAAGGCAAAAGAAATTGTACAATCAACATCTAGAGGTCTTATCACTAAAAAGATAACAATTAGTCAAGTGTCCTATATAAACAATATGTGTATAATTTCTAAATTATGTTACATGTTGCAGGTCACAAAGATGACTAAGAAAATAATCAACAATATACATATACCACTGCTACAAATAGCAAAAAACAAGATAGAGATTGCATGTATAACAAGAACAAGCATAGTACACCATAGAAGTTTAGGTAATTGCTTTCCTCTGTAGAACCAGCTATTACTTAAACAAATTACAAGCCTTCATAATCTTCTCAACTCAACTGGTCCAGAGGAAATATTAACAAAAATAAGAATTGAAGAAGGACTTCTTCTTGTTGGTGCTTCAGAAAATAACTGGCATCAAGAGACCTTAAAAATATACTCAAAAATTTGGAAAAACAATTTAGCATGCTTAACAATGTTAAAAGCAAGAGATCTTGCTTTTAACTTTAGCAGTACTAACCTTCCAGAATTCAACCAGAATTAAAAACTTTGTACTATATTAGAAAAACTGTTTACAGCTCCTGTAGCACATGTTTTAAGAGTCTGAACTTGACACTTATCAACCAGCTACTAGATTTAAGAGGAGAACAAATGATAACTTGGCAACAACTTAAATTTCTTAGAAAAGGAACAAGCAGAGGCAGAAAAGCTAAATGGTTTAAACAAATTGAAGAGTTAATAATAGAGAACCCACATGACAGGCTTGTTAAATCACAATACAAAATAGAGAAAAACAACAGATAGTTCTTAAGAGCTTAACTGGCTAGACTTTCAGCAGATAATCAGATCAAGGAGTGGATAATCATAAAACTATCAAAGAATGAAGAAAACTTGAAACCAGTAATCGCACAAGTAATCTCAAAAAAACAAAAGACAATTTTAGTAGAATATTGGATCTTAAATGATATGCACAATACAGGAAACTTTATTCTCGAAAAATGCATAGAGTTCAAATCAAATCATCAAGAAGCAATTGAATCTTGTAAGAAGTAGTATCACAGAAGTGAAATCCAAGAGTCTTTATCTGCCTTCGTTAAAAGAAGAGGAAATAAATAGAGATTAGAGATTTCTTTAAATTTAATTGAAGTACGATATAGAAGTAAAAAAGTAAGATTAACTGAAGAAGAATCGCAATATATACAAATTGTTAGTTATGATCTAGACACAGGGATGATCTAAAAACAAGACATGTCACTGAAACTCAAAGAGGATTTGATTGAGTGGAACCAAAACAATCAGTCACTACCATATAGAGATCTAACTTTTTATACTGAAAGATCTTTGCAACAAACAAGAAGTAATACCGAAGGCTCAGATCACATGGGTATAGGAATCGTACAAGTAAATTATAATGAACAAACAATAATTAAAGAAGGCTTCGCCAAAACAGAAAATTGGTCTTTATCAACCAAACCAGAATTGATAGCAATCTGGTTAGCAATTCTCATAATGCCTAGCAGGAAGAAAGTCAAGATATATACAAATAGTGCAGTAGCAATTGCAAGTATAGAGAAAGAACAGAGTAATCTTTTAAGCAAATAATGAATAAAACAGAAAATTCATGATTTAGTGCATAGTATTATAGAATTAGTTAAGGTAAAAGAAATTCAATTAGATTTAGTCAAAGTTAAAGGTCATAGCAATATTAGATGGAATGACAAAGCAGATAGTTTAGCAAAACAAGGTGCTATGATAACAAATATAGATAAAATTATCTTTAACCCTCCATTAAGGTCAAATGTTTCACTATATTGGAATGGAACACTTATTGAGCATCTAGTAAAACAAGTAACCCAAACACTTCTAAATATTAAGATAGCAGCAGACTAGAAAGAGTTAAAAGCAATTCAGAAAATAGAACCAGAAAAAGATCTCGAAGCTAACGAATGGACCTATCTTTGGAAGCGAATCAAGAGAAATAAGGAGTTAGATGTACAACATTAAAGAAAAACAAACACCTTGGAGCTCTAATTAAATGTGCTAACGAAAAATTACCAGTACTCCAGACACTAGCACAAAGACGCCCAGACCTATACCAAAATCCTAACTGCATAATATGTAATGAAAAAGTTAAAGAAGATCAAGATCATCTAGCAAGATGCAAAGAACAAAAGAATAGCTGGAAGATTGCAGAAAAACTAGCAGAAAATATAGCATGGGCAGCCCTTCCTAAGAAAACCCAAATGAGAACAAATAAAGATCTACTCGAAAGAACTCTCTGAGGAGAGTCAAAAGAAGAATTTTTAGAAGTGAGAGCCAAAGCAATCAAAGGTCTAATTCAATAAGACAAGGCAGAAAAAATACAAGAAACTCTACAATCAAGAAAAGATGCCAAGGTCTACATTGAACTTGCTATAAATACAGTTTGAAACTGCTTTTATGAAAATATATGAACAAAAAGATGTGAGACAATACGAAGATGGGAAATTAGTAAAGGTATCACAACTAAAGGAAAACATAATAGCAGATCAATGAAAGAAAGAAAGAAGTCAGATCCAGGTATAGCTGAAACAAAAACACAGAAAAGAGGTTTAAAGACTGGAACTAATGTAGAGGAACTAGAAAGGAATATTAGATTAAAAGAAGAAAAAGAGGAGGGTATAAAATGAATAGAAAATAGATGGTTTAATAGTTTTAAAAAATTAATACAAAATAGTTGCAAACCATTTTGGTATGGTTTGTGCAGCTAACCTGGTATTAGCCTTCTAATTATGAAACAAATTTCAAATCAGTGCGGCAGACCGCTTCTGGGCACCCACAAGTAGCCGGAAGATGTCGGGCCTAGATATTAAGCTCAATATTATGTAATCTATTTATATAATAATCTTAATAAAGGAACACCGGCAAGGTTGCTAATGATTAAAAAAAAAAAAAATTACCTACTCGAACTTAATCAAACCTGATCAAATCTATATGCAGTGTAAGTTTTAGTATTAAATTATATATATATATATATTTAGATCAAATAGTATAAATTAACTAATATATATATAAATAATATATTAGTTTAGTTTTATAATAATAAAGTAAACCCAAAACTCAAGGTTTGTTATTGATAAAGATTTGAAAAAAATTTTTTTTTTTTTTTTTTATAGTTAAGGTTAGCCTCTTTGGCTTATCACTTTTATTAGATATTAGGATCATATGGTGCCCTTTTTAAAGGAGCCCCAGACAAGTACATTCTGACAAGGATATATTCTAGCCATATCTGCACCTTTTGAAAGCCTAATTAAGTAATCTACCTATGTACTAGGTGCTACACTAGATGCCATACCTGTAACCCACTATTATTTGAATTACATAATTAAACCCTCTGATCTGAGTTTTCTATATCAATCCATCTAATTTCACTCAGAACATGCGATATATAAGTCAGTCCAAGTTCCAAGATCTTCACGTCCACCTATAGGACTACTGGCATGGTTAACCAATTTATCCTTGAGTGCATCACCTGCTAGAGCAGTCTGGTACCCACTATTCCCATATTACCTAATTTTCTTCAGTAACTTACGCAGAGTCTAAGGACAAGTACTTGCGAGCCGAGGCCGCTACAGTTACCTACTACTGCCCTTATAGAGTTCACTCAAACCCCGATACACATACAGACATTTTTTGGTTATTCCAGCTATTCCAAACTACCAATTCAGATGGTCAAGAAGAGCTATAATCTGCCCTGGTCTCCATGATTAGGTCCTTTTCCTCCGGTTACTCCTCCGGCGGCCTGGTTGGTGAAGTGTCTTGCCAAACACTTCGGTTCTGTTCAGTTTATCCAGTTCCTCAAATATTAATCTGCATATAGTACCATCAAAGATCTGTGCTACCTCTTTATTCAGAACTTCCCAAATGAGCGCCCCACCGCCGTGTTGGCCCTGTGGCTTTCTGCAATTCCAAAGGACTTATCTTGGGTTTGCACTGACTAAACTGGCTTGCATGCCTTTGTGTAATTCCTTTATTACACAAATGTTCCAGAACCTTCCAATTTTTATCTTGGTATGACCACAGTTACAGGGTCTCAAGTTTTCTTAGCCATGACGATAATTGCCAAATCCATTTTTCTAAATTCAATTTTTTGCCTTCCATGGAAATTAAACTTATACTCTATCACTTGGAGATGCGACAACTTCACCACTTCACTAAGTCGCCACACCCTATCTGAAAAAAATTTTAATACTTATTTGAACATATTTACAAATATATTTTATTTATTTTAAAAAAAAATTCTAATTAGATCAAATAGCATAAGATAACTAATATATATCTAATAAATAATATATCAGTTTAGTTTTTCAATAGTAAAGTAAACCTGAAACTCGAGGTTTGTTATTATTAACTTCAAGTCTATGTAAGTGATTAACAGGGTTGAATATCCAATTGTAAGTCTTGTTCTTTACCACAATTCTTGCAAATCACTAAGGTGAATAGTAATATCTAATTCTACAATCATTTCAGAATTCAAGTCTTAATAAGCCGGGTCGAAGTTACCAGTCAATTCAGTTCATCGAATTGAGTCTCAAAAGGGTTTATCAAAGTTACAAGTTGAATTCAAAGACAATATGCAAGGGAGTATTCAGATAAGTATTTATTTTATTTAGGTAAAATGAGAATGATTTATTTAAAGATGGAATAGTATTCTTTATTAATCATAAGATACTAATAAATTCTTCTCTTCTACTGCTTTAGACATTAAGTCTTTAAATACATTTTAGATTTTGGGAGTATTTATACCCTAAAGGTTGCATTTATATGACTACAGGCAGTGTTGTCATAGGACACGGATGCAGATGGCAGACAGTCCGGGACATGGCGTCCGCAGACATGTCCGCAATCATTTTTCATCCTGGACAATTAAAATTATAATAAGAACGGCCTTGTTAGCCAATCAGGTTTTCAATAAACTATATGACATGGGACACCATTACAGACATGGGATATTGTCCAGGATATGGGACACTGTCTGGGACTGTCTGCGTCTCTGTAATTTTAATGTAACAATGTCCGTGTACAACACTGACTACAGGTGTGATTACAATTCTACTAGGATGCTTACATCCTACAGAGATATTTACACACCCATTTCTAAGTCATTTTCCTGTGATTATGCAAGTGAGCCACAACAACAGATTCAAATGGCCATGTTTGCACCCTCACAATCACATTTACATACTTTGGCAACCTTCATATAATTAAGCCACCAAGCCAATCCATCATTACCATTTTAGTATAATAAAGTAAATTTGAAACTCAAGGTTTGTTATAATTAACTTCAAGTCCACATAAGTGATTGACAGGGTTGAATAACCAATTGTAAGTCTTGTTCTTTATCACAATTATTGCAAGTCACTAAGGATAGTAATATCTGATCCACAATCATTTCAGAATCCGTGTTTTAATAAGCTGAGTTTAAGTTACTAGTCAATTCAGTCTATCAAATTGAGTTTCGAAAAGTTTTATCAAGGTTACAAGTCGAATTCAAAGACAATATACAAGGGAATATTCAGATAAGTATTAATTTTATTCAGGTAAAAGAAAAATGATATATTTAAAGATAGAATAGTATTCTTTATTAATCATAAGATACTAACAAACTCTTCTCTTCTACTGCTTTAAACATTAGATCTTTAAATACATTTTAGATTTTGAATGTGTTTACACCCTAAAGGCTGTGTTTACATGACTACAGGTGCGATTACACTTTTACTGGGATGCTTACACCCTATAGAAATGTTTATACATCTATTCCTTAGTTATTTCTCTGTGATTATGCAAGTAAGCTACAACAGGTTCAAATGGCTGTGTTTGCACCCTCACAGTTGCATTTACACACCTTGAGTAACCTTTATATGATTAATTCACCAGGCCAATCCATTATTACGATTTTAGTATAAATTATAAATCATTCAAAAGAAATTAATAAATTTGCTAAAATTGGGCATTGTTACCAAAATAGGGGGACGTCTAAAGCGGAGGCAAATTCACGTGACCGTATATTTCAATTAACTTTAGGTTAGGGTCATCTTATATTAATGTTAGGTTAGGTTTTAGGTTGTTATATATAAGCAAAATTGCCTTCCCGACATTTTCACTTAACCTACCTGAGGTAGATTTAGACTGCCGTTTTTTCTATTTTTTGGGTTTTTCATTTTTGTTTCTTGCTTTGCTTCGCTGACGATCATCAAAATTCTATAATTTGATTGGCTGTGATCATGTGAAATTACCCTCGCTTTAGACGACCCCCAAAATAGATAGTGAATCTATATATATGTGGATGTTTTACTGAAAAAATAAGTATTTGTTACACTACCCATAGTAATAGTATAGTAAGCACAAGAAGTTTAAATATTTGAAGGTTAACTTGTATAACAAGATGTAATGTCAGGCAGTAGTGTATAAGAACCTGGTTTTGTTTTAGTTTTTTTTATTTTTGTAACTATAAATATAGTTGTCATCCAAATAGTTATAACTATTAGTTCAAACTAGTTATAACTGAAATTTTGTCTCAAATCCTATTTTATACAGTAAGTTTGGAACAAGTTTTACAGCTTTAACTAGTCCTAAATAATGGTTAATACCTTAGAAAACCCAAAGTCCCAAACTAGTTAGGTTTGGATAGCAACTATACTATGAAGCTTCGCGGCTGCTGCAGTAGAACAAGGATTTTCTTTTTGTAGTGATTAGGCTCTGAGATTGCAGTAGTACAAGGATTTTGTTTTTTGTAGTGGCTCCAAGGCAATACAAGGACCTTAGTAATTAGGATCTATGGCTGTAATAGTAGTGTAACACCTAGTTTTTGTAGCAATTAGATAGCAGTAACAGTACAAGAACTTTGACAGTTAGGCTGTAGCAGTGCAAAGACCTTGTTTTAGGCTCTATGGCTACTCTAATAGTGTATGGACCTTCGTTAAATGGATTATGGCTTCATGGCTGAATTAACAGTGCAGTATATTTAAAAAAAAACCAGTTTACTTCTAGTCTCTATAACTTAATTCTGTATATATCTGTGTACTTATATGCATGTGTATAAACTTTACTGATACCAATCATTTTAATTATACTATTATCTTGCACAAGGTATATTTTTAATAAAATTTAATTGTATCGCATTCCTGATTTTAGTACAACTGTTGTACAATATGTTTGTTGTAATTCGAGATCCTGTAACTGTATTAAGCTCAGACTAAGAATTTTAGAGTCTTTAGACCAGACTTTTTGTGTTATTATAATTAGATATAGAAGTTTTATCATAATAAGTTAATATCCTTTTTAGGTTAATATCCTCTTTATATAATACCTCAGATAATATGTCCTTCACTATACAATCTACTCAGGGTATAATTCAAATGTTTATTATTTGAAAAGCAAAATATCGAAAAGCCAATTACATAACTCTTCCTGACGATCACTTGTACCAAATTTTCTCTACAAACAATCTGCAATTTTGCAAAATTTTACTAAGTAAACAACTTTGGCTGTCTAAGTAAACTTGTTTACACAAGATTTTATATATAGGTGGTCTTTTAATGTATTTTTTTATCCCTTCTACAAAGAGATATAGCATACTTGCTCAAATTTCAATTTATTTAAAAATCTCAAAACTTTAATAAGTAAATATCATCTGCTCTTTAATAAAAAAAGATAGAGCTTATTTAGAGCTTCATTTTGATATATTATATATAGCAAACAGACTTAAACTCAAGATTTTATTTAAAAAATCGTGCAAACTCTCTTGTAAAAATTTTTGCTATTTTTTTTTGCAAACATTTTTTCTTTTTCTAGGGGTTCTGGACCTTTAGGATGCCCAAACCTGCAGATCACTATTACAAATCAATATTATTAATTAATTTACACAAAATATTATCTGTTTCATCTATTTTTATCTCTATTTTTAATTTACTATTTTTGTCTTAATAACTACACAACTTTTGTTACACTATTGTTACATTACACCAGGTCATACAAGCACACAAGCCACACCAGCCACAAAATATCTAACCTGTTGTTATACAAGGTTATACAAGGTTATACTTACTAGCTACACTAGCCACAACTCAATTCAACCCCTGTTTTTAGTTTAAGCTCTAAAAACAACTTTGCTAAATTATAAGTTTTTCCTTATAAAACAATTATTTTACTATTAAAATGCCTACTTTAATCAACCAAGAGCCAGATCATTATGATTTGGACTACTTTCACAACAAATATAGTAACTGCTATGGTACACTGATTTGTGATGCTCAATCTAACTAATTAAAGCAATGCCTTTCACATTCAATCCAAGTGAATGTGATATTATGAAAACTCTTCATTATTTTCATATTTCTGAAGAACCAGCTATCATTCACTGTTACTATCAAAAATACCATACTTTCTTTACCTCAAGTTACTTGAATATCCCACCTAGACAAGCTACTTCACCTCCTTCTCAACAAACTAAAGCAAATAATATTGATTTAATATCCAAACAAGTTAGAAATCTAAGAGATGATATTCCACAATCTCCTATTACTAAAACTACATCTGCTCCTACTCTTCTATTCCTACTCAACTACTTTGCTACCACAATATCTGGCAAATTATCATCCCAAACTTCTCAAATACAAGCACATTCTCACCATGCTCATATATATATTATCTGCAAACTCAAAGAGATTCCTTGTGCATTCTTATCGGACAACAAACATACACTTCTGAGTAAAGCTACTCTTGTTCTTAGAGCTATCCAGCACATGCTGCATGCATTTATAAACTCAAACTTAAACCAATTTCCCAAACTCATCCACTTACACCTATTGTACACAGTACCCTTTATACAATTAAATTTGCTCAAATAAGAAAAACAGAAAAACTTCAAGTTTTTAAAAACTTCTTGCAGTTAATTAAAGAAAAGCAAAATATTAAACACCTCAAATGAGATATATTAAATGACCTTGACTGGTTTAAAACATACCCTATTACCTCAGTAATAGAGCCTTTCTCTAAATTTAATACACCACTTGCCCAACAAATCTTCAAATTTGTTAAGCCATTTCTTGTTGACTTTGCTTCAGGACAAATTAATAAGAAAATCAACAGACCAGACATTAAATATATTATTAACTATCTCATTAAACAAATGGCAGAACAAGGTTCTAAATTTTTAACTGACCTAATTTACTAATAACATTCAACAACCAACAAAGATATTACTATTTCTTTCGAAATAGTACACACATCTTTTAAAAATATTTTATCTAAATTTACTCACATTCTTTTTACTAAACTCAATTATACAAAAATATTTGCTCTATACAACTCAATCCCTCCTTACTCTACTTCTAATTGCTACAATGTAGCACTTAACTTTGCTTGACTTTACTTATTCCTAAATAATAAATATCAAACTATTAATAAAGCTAAATTCATCTAAGATTTGAATATATACCCTATTCATCTCAACCTCTATTATTTTACTTCTATTGATATGAAAAACCAACCTCTACTCAAAATTCAAAATGATAACAAGTTCAATATTAATATTTCCTTTAATATACCAAAAACACAATTTCTAAATGACTTTCATATTCCATTTCTTAAACCTTACAAATCTAACTTTGATACTTGGTTTGAATCCTTCTTCAAAGTTTATCAATAACAATTCTCTAAGATAGATAAAAAGAAAACTTGTAACTTCCTCAAATACCAAATTGTTACTAAATTTGCAAATATTTGCAAATGTTTTCTCCCAAAAACTCTCACTATTACCTCTATCTCCTCATATAAGGAATGAATTAATATATACACTAAAGCAGCACTTTATCATATACATACATGTACTCATAACAAAGACAATCCATGTTAAACCCTACCAAACAACATAGAACATAACTTTAAAAACCTTGTAATCTTCTTTATTACCAAATCTTTTGATAAATTTCCTTCAACTTCTACTACCGATATACCTTCTAAACCAAAATTAAAATATCCTACATTAGATTTCTCTATATTTAATACAGATAACAAATATTTTGCTACTTTCAAAAAATCAACACCAACCAAGCTCTTATATCAATTTGCTACAAATATTGAAGAACAATTTAATAAGGACAATAAAGTAGAAACTGATGACCGTAGAAAAGGATTCTTTTTTTATAGCTATTACAGAGCTTATCTTTGTGCAGCTGCCAAAAATAATGAAATTTCTGGGCTAAGTTCCACCAAAGCTATATAAAAAATCACAGAAAAGCCTATTGACACTCACTTCCTAGCTAGAGTCCTAACTTATTTTTACATCGTAAATCAAGAAAAAGTTTCAATATCTCAAATCCGTAAAGAATACAACTCCAACTTCTATCCTCAAGCTGAAAAAATTTTGCTAGAAAAATTCAAGGCTTAATTTACTTTCATTAAAAATTTAAATGATTCTTACCTTTTTAAAGCAACTAATATATCTTCTTTCAATAAGAATACAGCTTCAGATGATAATCAAACATCGAGTTCTTATGATGATATACAAATAGATGAAAACACAACATCTATCATCAATATACCTCTTAATACTTCTAGGTTTTATTCTGAAACACTTCTATCTAACACTCCTCATTTCTATTCATTTAACTCTTTTTATTAAATGTTTCTTCTACAAACTCTATTAATGCAGCCGCTATTTCATTAATCGATACAAGTGTTGTATTTAATGAAGGAAATGATGTAAGTAGGCAGGCGGTAAAGCCCTTTAACACAGAGGACCATTTATATGAAACACACAGGGCAGACTATAAAATCCTGCACAGCTGTGAAAATCGAGCTTAAAATGGCAAGTGACTCTGTAGAAGAAACCAAATTAGAGATACTTTCAACATCTTTAAAATCCTGTAACTCTATTATCTGCTATAACAAATTTCTCTTATACTTTAACCTACCATTTTTACTTCCAAAACAAACACTTAAATCCTTTTTAAAACATCTAAAAGAACAAAAATTCAACAAAAACATTTTACTTTCATTTAATCACTCTTTAAATAAAACACATATATACTTACCTAATGATCACTCTTTATTACCCGACCATATAATAATTGAACAATTTTTAATAACCAAATACTTAAACTTTTCAATCAGAACTACTCACTTTAATACTTTAAACTATAATAACAATCTTAATACTATACCTTCTACAATAGAAAATCCAAACTTCAATAAACAAGAATATAAGTCTATTACTCTTAACATAACATCACTTAATGTAAATAGATTACTTCAACCTACCAAAAAACTATTTATTGAAGAAATACTTAACCAAAACTCATATAATATATTTGAACTTTCAGAAACCCATATCTCATCCAAAGAGGGTAAATTCTTTAATAGCAAAATTCTAAAATATATTAGTTACTGAAGCTCCTTCTCCAACTCACACCAAGCTGGTGTAGGATTATTTATACACAAAAACATTTCTAAGTATATAGCACAAACACATAGCTATGATGAACATATAATTGGACTTGATCTATATTTTAAAAACCTATCTATTAGATTACTCCAAATCTATATTCCTACATCTGAAAAGAAACAACTTCGTAAAGAAATTCAAAAACAAATCATTATACTTTGCTTAAATTCCAAATATCAGATCATAATAATGGGAGACTTCAATAGCATTTCTAACCCTTGAATTGACCATTTACTATTTAAATCAACATTAATACCTGAATCTCAACTCACCAAATTCCTTATTAGTCATCAATTTAAAGATATCTACTGCTTCTTTTTTCTTAATATCATAAACTTTACATTTCAATGTACTAATATTCAAAGTAGAATAGACCAAATCTAGACTAATCTAAGTATCTCAAATATAGAATATACAGACATCCTTCCAAATACTAGTTTTGAATCAGATTATAATATTATAACACTAGAATTATCAATTGTTATAAACAAACCAAAACTAAAAAAACAACATACAAGAAAAAATTTCCTTTGAAAAAACTTTCTAAGAAAGTCTAGAAAACTATGCTAATCAAACTACATCTAACCTACAGAATCTTCATGCAAAATCAATTCTATAATTAATCAAAATCAACTTAATATTTTCTGGCACAAACTTCAAAAAACTCTTCTCAAAGTTGCTACTAAACACATTCCTTTTCAAAAAATTAAAACTATAAAAACAATTAAAGAAACTACATCTCCAAAACAAACACCTTTATTTTACCACTTCAAAGAAATTCAATATATTAAAAACTACCCTACCTCACCTAATTTCTCTACATTCTGTGAAAAATATATTAACCAATACCAAGATTGCTCTTTTCAAATATCAACACCTACAATACTTCAAGTTAAAGAAGAATTTCAAAAAATCAAAGCTGTTCTTAATATTTAACAATATCAAGCTATCTATCAAGAAATCTAACAAAAATATTGAAAATTGTGATCAATCTTTTCTAAAAACTCCCAAACTTTTCTATAAGAAAATTCTTGAGAGGTTTAATAATATACATATTGATAAACTACTTCTTGACAACTCTCTCTTAACAGAACAGAATGAAATACTCAATACAATTCACCACTACTTTACAGAATACTTTAAAGAAAAACAACTCCAACCTATTCTACCTTCATCTAAATTTTATAATCTTTACAAACCACACCCTGAACATAAACCACTTTACAACAATCTTCTTCAGGATATCTCTGATTAAGAATAGCATGAGATTTTAGCTAACTTACCTAATTAAAAAGCAGCTGGCCTGTAACGATCTAAGGCAGAATACGGGAAACAAGGACAGAATACAAGGAACAGAGGATCGTAAGAGCAAAGATATTTTTTATTGAACAAGCTAAGTATAATTTTACATTTATCTCTTGCTTTATATAATCGTTACTAATCTAATTCCTACTGATCTCTTTAGAAATACTATTAGCGACCGATGATTACATTTCTTATACGCATTATCTCTAGTTACCTTCTAATGAAATACTACTAACAAGCAATGATTACATTTCTTATGCGCATTGTTCTAGTTACCTTGTTATTAGTTACGTAATTATGTAATTAATTAATAACTAATTAATTAGTCAGAAGTGTTGTAAAGCTGAGGGTCATGGGCTTGGATCACGAGCTTGAGTCACAAACTTGAGTCACGGGTCAAGTCATAGGTCCGGGTCGTAGACCAGAATTATGGGTTGTGGCTTTGTATGTGACATTATCCCCCCAAAGGACTCTTTTTTCTCTTTGTATTGTGTATTTCCTTTCTCAACTTCACGGCTCCCCTTGGCTTATGTGGATATTGAAAGTGAAACTTCTGAATAGCTTCTTGGGTGTGTGCTACATTTTCGATTGGTCCCATGATCGTTCGCTTGGACTATACCCTTTCCAGTCGATCAAGTAATGAAGCCACTTTTGTATAAATTTTGAGTCAAGTATGCTTCCAACTTCGTATTCGGTTTCCTCTTTGATTATTACAGGTGGGGTGGGTCTTCTGTCTTCCTGGTATTTCATTTTCGGTATAAGGTTCAAGGAGTGCTACATGAAACACATTGTGAATTCTAAAAGAGGGTGGTAAGTCTAGACGATAGGCAACTGGATTGATCTGGGCTAAAATTTTGTAAGGACCTAGTTTCTGGTAATCCAATTTCCCTGAGAGACATTGAGTATGGATATTTTGTCTCAACAACCATACTTTGTTACCAGGTTTGAATAGAGGGGGTTCTTGTCGCAACTTGTCTGCATTTCGTTTATAACGTTTCTGTGCCTCTTCTAACTCCCGTATAAGATTTTTTTTGATTTCCTGTAGCTGATTCACTTTCTCCTCTGCGGCTGGTACTGATAAGCGTATGGGTGCTTGTATATCAAAACAGAGGCTAAACCCATAGTTAGCAACAAACGGGGCCATATTGGTTGACGAATGTATTGAGTTGTTATACGAGAACTCGGCTAAGGGCAAAAGACCAACCCAGTCGTCCTGATGGTAGTTTATGGTACACCTTAGATATTGCTCTAGTATCTGGTTAATCCGCTCGCTTTGTCTATCTGATTGGGGTGGTAGGCGGATGACAGATTAATCTTTGTTACTAAAAGTTCAAAGAGATGGTTTCAAAACCGGGAGGTAAATTGAAATCTCCTGTCAGATACGATTTCTTCGGGGATACCATGTAAGCAAATTACTTCCTGCAACACAAGTTGGGCTGTTTGTTCTGCAGTAATGTTATGATTACAGGCAGTAAAATGGGCCATCTTTGTTAAACGATCCACCACCACCAAGATAGAATCGAACCCAGAGGATATTAGTAAGCTAACTATGAAATCCATAGATATAGATTGCCATTGCCGGGAAAGAACTAGTAATGGTCGCAATAGTCCATAGGGACGATGTTAAGGTGCTTTAGATCTAGCACATGTGTTACAGCTTTTAACATATTTTTTTGTAAAGGACTGGAGCTTGGGCCACCAATAGTCTCTAGTTACTAACTCAATAGTTTTCATTATTCCAAAATGCCCTGTCATTTTGGAGTCATGATGAGCTTGCAGTATTTTAAGTCTTTCCAATATACCAGGTACGTATAGCAGCCCGTCTCTATATATTAAGCCATTTTCCAATGAGAATTTATGATAATCAGAACGTGATCTCTTTCTGGATTTGTCACTGGAATTTAAGTGTTTGATTACGTCATTGGCAAGGGGTCAGACTTTAACTGGAAGCGAATTCGGCTTAACATGTCATTGTCAACTAGTGTTGTTGATACTGCATTAGCGTGAATCTTCTCTGGCCCTAACAAAGTAGTTTGAGATAAGGCAGGTTTATCAGACTGTGGTTTGTAATCGGGTCTTCGAGACAGTGCGTCTGCCTTCCCCAATTCCTTTCCCGGCCGAAATGATATTTCAAAATCATAGTCAGATAAAATTAAGGACCAACGGGCTTGACGGTGGTTAAGGGCTCTGAGTGTAGAGAAGTACAAAAGGTTTTTATGGTCACAGTATATGATAATTTTATGCTGCGCTCCTTCTAAATAATGTCGCCATTGTTTGAATGCTGTGACTATAGCCAAAAGCTCTTTATCATAGATCACGTAGTTTAGTTCTGCTAGGTGAATTTTTGGGAATAATAAGTTACGGGGTGGAGTTGGTCGTCATCCTGATATTATGAGAGCACTGCACGCAATGCATAATCTGATGCATCAGTCTTCAGGAAAAACTGTTTTACTGGATCCGCATGTACTAGAAGAGGAGCGGTGTTAAAAGCCTTTTTCAGTGTATCGAAAGCCAACTGGGCTGGTTCAGACTATTGGAAGGTTTTGTTAGTTTTTCTGGTCAGATTAGTCATAGAGGTAATGAGTTGGGAATAGTTCCTTATAAATTGACGATAATAGTTAGCGAATCCTAGAAACTGTTGCACCTCCTGAATGTTTGTTGGTGTTGGCCATGTAAGTAAGTTTTCCACCTTTCTATTATCCATTTGGATTCCTCCTTGTATAATTAAGTAACCTAAGAATTCTACACAATTTGTGTCAAATTCACATTTTTCAAGTTTTGCATATAATCCAAAATGGCGGAGTCGTTCCAACACTGATTTCACATGTGACTCATGTTCTTCAGGAGTTGAAGAGTAAACTAAAATGTCGTCCAAATATACAATAACAAAGCTGTCTAGAAAATCGCAGAAAATATCATTCATCATGTGTTGAAAAACTGCAGGGGCATTGGTGAGCCCGAAGGGCATTACCATATATTCAAAACGCCCGTAACACATGCGAATGGCAGTTTTCCATTTATCACCAGGTCTTATTCTAACTAAGTTATAAGCACCTCTTAAATCAATTTTAGTAAAAGCTCGGGCCGAAGATAAGCGATGTAGAAGTTCAGAGACTAGGAGAAGTGGGTATCTATTTTTTACCATGACTTGGTTTAATTCTTGATAGTCAACGCACAGTTGTAGGGACCCATCCTTTTTCTTAACGAAAAGGATAGGGGCTCCGGTGGGAGACTTCGAGTGTCTAATATAACCCTTGTCCAAATGTTCCTCAATATATGTTTTTAAGGTTTTTAATTCTAATTTGGACAGTTCATAGATAGGTCCCCATAGTGGTTGTTTTTCAGGTACCAAGTCAATGGCACAATTATATGGTCTGTGCTCAGTTAGTTTGTCCGCCTCCTTTTCCTAAACACATCGTGGAAGTCACAGTACTTAACTGGAAGTGAGGGGGTATTCATCTCTAATTTCTCGCTTATAGAGGTAATGTGAAAAATTTGAGCCATGAAAATCCTCTCTCCTGAATCTATTTGTTCTACCAACTTGTCTTCCGATGTTGGTTGGTATCGGAAATGATGAACACAAGCAGCATCAGAAAATTTCAAGAAACATTCCCGCCAATTTATAGTTGGGATATGAGCAGACAGCCAAGGTAGGCCTAAAATAATTTGATGATGCAGTGATGGGATCAAATTGAATGTTATTCTCTCGAGATGCCCCTGATAACTGAGTGTCAATGGTCTTGTTTCATGTGTAACAGCACCAGAAGAGATTTCTCGGCCGTTGACTACTTACACTGATAATGGTGTACTTTTTTTATTGGTAGGTAGGTGGAGAATTTGAGCTAATGTAGAATCTAAAAAACATGCAGAAGCCTCTAAATCAACCAGTGCTTGGATGAATACTTACGCCGGTTTGGAAATTCTAGGGCCACTGGTATGGTAAAAGTGTTTAATGAGGTGTAAAATAAAGATTGTTTGGACTCGGGCGTACTTTTAACATTCAACTGCAGTTCCCCTACTGCAGTTGGGGCCCCTTTTCCCGAACCTTGCTCTGGGACTACTAATGTAGTGTCAACCCTATGTTGAACATTTTTTTTCTTGCTATACGATCTAACAAGAAGCCCAGGTTCACCACAATATAGACAGAGATTATTTGTACGGCGCTTCTTTTTTTCTTCCTCTGAAAGGGATCTTGGCCTCACTACGTCAAGTTGCATAGGTTCAGAAAAGGAATTGCCAGTGCTTGAGGGAGTTGGGGAGGGTTTCTACTAGAAAAGCTACTCCACTGGTGCTCTTGTTGCCTTTCAAACAGCCAGTTATCACAATGAACAGCCTTAAAAATAGCATCGTTAAGTGAAGTAGGGTCCTCATGGTAAGTAGAAGGTCTTTTACGTTATCTTTGAGTCTAGTTCTAAATTGGTCGATTAGGGCTGCCTCTCCCCAATCTAAGTCACTTGAGATTTTCCAGAAATCAGAAGTGTAACTTGACACTGACCTGGAGCCTTGGGTAAGTTTCCTAATCTTGTTGGCTGCTGTTCTAACCTTATCTGAGTCTCCAAAAGTAGATTCAAACTCTTCAATGAAGCTGTCAAAGTCAGAAAGCAGTGGTGATTGTTTCTCCAGAAGTGGAGCAAACCATGCTAGGGTGGGTCCAGAAAGCAGGCTTCCGAGAAAGCCTACTTTGATACTGTCATCATGGTATCAGGTTGGCTGCAAACGGATAATTAAACGGACTTGGTTTAAGAACCCTCTAAACTTTGATCAGTTTCCATCAAATTTGTCAGGAAGACTGACTTTGGGTTCTTTTACTTGGCCGAGTTCGCCTCTCTGAAGCTGGTTTAACTCATTTTGATGTTTAAGTTATCTTGGCGTAGTGCTTCATTTTCTTGTTGAATTTGATGTAATGCAGCCAAAATTCTATTAAGGTCAGGTTGTTCGTCCATTTCTATTTAAGAGTTATTGTTTTGTATTTTTTATCTTTTTATTTTTTTATTATTTTTTTTTTTATTTTATTTTACTGGTATATTTTGCAGCTAATTAATATTACTTAGATGGAATGGTTTCATAAAAACTATTGTGGGTTATTAAAATAGGAATAAGCTTGTCGATTGTCCGTAATTTAGTATTTATTATAGGAACGAAAATGTTAGCTTGTTCAAACTGTAATAATCTAAGGCAGAATACGGGGAATAAGGACAGAATACAAAGAACAGAGGATCATAAGAGCAAAGATATTTTTTATTAAACAAGCTAAGTATAATTTTATATTTATCTCTTGCTTTATATAATCATTACTAATCTAATTCCTACTGATCTCTTTAGAAATACTATTAGTGACCGATGATAACATTTCTTATGCGCATTATCTCTAGTTACCTTCTAATAAAATACTACTAACAAGCGATGATTATATTTCTTATGCACATTGTCCTAGTTACCTTGTTATTAGTTACATAATTACGTAATTAATTAATAACAAATTAATTAGTCAGAAGTGTTGTAAAGCTGAGAGTCATGGGCTTGGATCACGGGCTTGAGTCACGAACTTAAGTCACAGGTCGATTCGTAGGTCCGGATCGTAGACCAGGATTACGGGTTGTGGCTTTGCATATAACATGGCCCTTCAGAAATCTGTTATGAATATATTAGGTTTGCTAGTTCAAAGGCTCAAAAACTTTTTAAACTCTTTTTCAATAAATGTTTTCAACTCCAAAAGGTTCCAACAGATTGGAAATCTTCAAACATCTTTCTTATTCCTAAAAAATCTTATTAGGACTTTACTCTAGATCAAGTTCGCCCAATTTCTATTATTGAGCCTTTCAAAAAAACTTTTACAAAAATTTTTACAAAATGACTTGACCAAATCATTACCAATAACAATCTCTTATCAAATTTAAACTTGCTGCTACCAAAAACTCTTCAACACACATTCCTATACAAATCCTTCACAATACTATTAAACACTACAAATTACATAATAAAGAGGCCTGGATTCTTTTCCAAAACATGTCCAAAGTCTTTGATAAAATCAATCTATTACATCTTCAGAACACTTGCAAAAGAATAGGTATTCCTACATCAAGTATAAACCTAATTACAGATCTACATTCATCAAGGCAAGCAAGAATTATTACTGCCTATAGACTCATATATTCTGTAAAAATTCAATCTGGAATAGAACAAGAAGAAACCTACTCTCTACTTTTATGGAAGATTTACTATGATCCTATTCTCTCTTTTATTCATCAAAAATAACACAACCAATTTCTCAAAGTTGCTTCACAATCTCCTCTTGATATTATCACTAACACTACTACTATGAGTATTTCTATTCCACCACTAGCCTTTATGGATGATACAACATGGCTTTGTGATAGCTCTACTGCTATGCAAAACATTTTAAATGATATATCTCAACTCTATAAACTTAATAATATAGATATTAATCCCTCTAAATCAAATCTACTTTATATACAACCAAAATACACTAAAATTCCAACATCAACTCTTTTATTCAATAATCAAATAATATTATCAAGGAAACCTAATAATATTATAAGATATCTAGACATATATTTCAATGGTAATGGCTCTACAAAGCTATCACATGATATAATTCTTAATAAAATTAAAAACTTTATATATCTAATTAGATATAAAAACTCACAGCCTTACAAATCTCCTCACTTTTCAACTTAATACTTCAACCCTTTATTAAATACCTTTTACAAGTAACTATTATTCATAAAAACTTTCAAACAAAACTATCTCGTCTCTTTACTATTCAAACAAAAAAGATGCTATCTCTTGCAAAAAACACCAACAACATTGTTCTTACAAACCCTATTATATTTAATCTACCAAGCCTCAACAACCTAATTCAGAAAGCTAGTGTAGCTAATATTAAGCGTATTTTTAATTCTAGTCCAATTCTCATATGAATTAAATCATGATTAACCAAAATTTGGACTTTCAAGCTCTCTTATAACTTGCTTACCTCTCATAAGCGTAAAGTTGCAAACTTAATACTTATTTTTTAACTCTTACAATTAGCTATAAACAATATCTCACTCTCTAACCTTCCACTTAATGACAATTACCCTGAATTTTTCTCTAAAATTCATTTAATTTATGATATTCTCCCACCAAACCAACATATATCCATAATAAATAGTTTAAGAAATAATTGCTTACTCTTTCTCGAACAAATTACTACTGCATATAACAAATATCTTCTGCCATAAAATAATATTTATCTATGCACATACAAATCTACTAAAGGTCGTCAACCTCTATGGTTTGCCAACATCTGCCAATTATTATCAAATAATACAATTTTAACTACATAGCCTCACCTTACTTTACCTTTAACTAATTCCTTTGTTAATACAACTTATCTTATCTCACTATCCTTCTCTTTAAGTTCCTTTTCTCTAAACCAAATACACTTTTTTTCTAATAACTATTTTTTATCTCATCAGACTTCTCTCTCTACAACTTCAATATTTAAAATAAACTCTGATCATACAGGTTTTTCATTTCTTACACCTATCTCCTCTTTGCCTAATAATACTAAATCTTTTTACCTTCCCTACAATTACATCAACCAACTAAACAGTACACTAAATATTCAAATTTACTATACTGAAATTCTCGCATTAGCCTATTTATATTACTCCACTCAAGCTACAACTCAACTATAACTATCACCTCAAATCAATATCTCTTCACAAGAAACTTAACTTATACTTAACTTAACAAATTCAACTACTTACCAACATCAACTAACTAATCTAGTTTCATTAATTCAAAATCTTAACTCCCAAGATTTATATTTCTTCACTGATACTTCAGTCCAAAACTTGCATTCAACAAATATCAAATCTGGCATAGGTTAGATTTGCAAAAATAATAAAGCTATTAAGTTCAATGCAGCAACTACTCCATATCTAGACTCAACCCATGCTGAACTTGAAGCAATTATCTCATTGCTGCTAGCTACTCCATTTAAGTTTCACATAAACATTCATTTAGATAACAATACAGCTATCCAAAACTTAAAACAAACCTACTCTACTAAACTATCACATAACAAAAATTAGGACATCATTCATATCATTAACCAAATTAAATCTACTAAAAATATCACCTTTACTCTTTACAAAACCATAACTCTCTCTACAAACAAGCTAATCTTTTTGCTTAACATGAAACTAATAAATCAATTCTGCAAATTAATTACAACTTTCTAAATCTACCAATATACTTCTTTTGGAATAATAATCTTATCCTCTTCAAAATATGTACTTTTATTAAAAAAGTATACACAATTTAAAAACTTTACTTATGGTTCTCTCTTAAAATATTTAGAGAATTACCTGAAATCAACTGGCCACTTTGTTTTGATATTGTTAATTCTCTAGAACACAAC
>CAJVPZ010000281.1:0-21259 GCA_910592135.1 Racocetra fulgida | reverse complement strand
TTTTCTATTTATAGTAATTTTTTGCTTATTTTTAAAGTTTTTTCTGCAGATCTTTCTTTTTTTAGTAACCCTATAATAAACCTGACCTATCTATATATATTTCAGGGTCCTATCCAATTAAACTCTCTGATCTGAGTTTCCTATATCAATTCATCTAACCTCACTCAGAACATGCGATACATAAGTTAGTCCAAGTTCTGAAATAGTCGTGTTCACCTATAGGACTACTGGCATATTTAACCGATTCATCCTCGAGTGCATCACCTGCTAGAGCAGTCTGGTACCCACTATTTCCATATTACCTAGTCTTCTTCGTTAAATTACGCCTAGGCCGAGACCAAGTACTTGCGAGCTGAAGCCGCTATCGTTACCTACTACTGCCCTTATAGAGTTCAACCAAACCTCAGTACATCTACAGACTTTTTCCAGTCATCCCATCAATTTCAAACTACCAATCCAGATGGCCCGAAAGGGCTGTGACCTGCTTCTGATCCTCACGATTGGGACCTTTTCCTCTGGTTACTCCTCTGGCGGCCTGGTTGGTGGAGTGTCTTGCCGAACACTTCGGTCCTGTTCGTTTATCTGGTTCCCCAGGTAGTAATCTGCATGTAGTACTGTCAAAGATCTGTGCTACCTCTCTACTCAGAACTTCCTAAGCAAGCGCTCCACCACCGTATTGGCTCTGTGGCTTTCTGCAATTCCAAAGGACTTATCTTGGGTTTGCACAGACTAAACTGGCTTGCATGCCTTTGTGGAACTCTTTTATTACACAAATGCCCCAGAATCTTCCAATTTTTTTCTTGTTACGACCACAGTTACAGGGTCTCGAGTTTTCACAGCCACAACAATAGTTGCTGAATCCGTTTTTCTAAATTCAATTTTTCGCCTTCCATGGCAATTGAACTTATACTCTACCACTTGGGGTGCAACAACTTCACCACTTCACTAAGTCGCCACTCCCTATAAAACAATAATTTAATAAAGTAGTCGAATAATAGTATTATACGATGTTAAGTACCAAATTCTATATAATTGAGTATTATTTTCGTGACGTTAACTATATGCTATAAGTCGATTTTTTTTTTCAATTATTTGACAATTACAAGTTCTAAAGTAATCATAGTATAACTCTGTACAATTACTTTAGAACTTGTAATTGTTAAATGACTCCCTTACTATATTGAATTTTTTTTTTAATGCGATCAGAATTTAAAAAATTTTCATAAATATAACACCAAATCGAACACTTTTTTTTCAACTTTCTCTCTTTCAAGTTTTCTTTCTCCAAACTTCACTAGATTGTTTTTTTAAAAAAAAAATTTTTAACCATAGCTAGAACAAAAAGAACCCGATGAACAATCCAACCTTCTCAATTGGCAGCTTCTGCCACTACTTTGAATCAACTATCCACAACTTCTTCGACTCAACCATTCACAACTCCTTCCACAACTTCTTCAACTCAACTACCCACAACAACTTCTTCGACCCAACTATCCACTACATCTTCGACTCAACCATCTATTACTTTATCATCTATCACTTTTTTGACCCAACCATCTATCACTCCTTCAATCTAACCATCCACCACTTCGATCTAACCATCTACTACTTTGACCCAACAATCCACCACTTCGCCCACCCCTTCAACCAGACAAACCACCCCTTCAACCAGACAAACCACCACTTCGACCAGACAAACCACCCCTTTGACCAGACAAACCACTACTTCGACCAGACAATCCACTATTTTGACCAGACAATCCACCATTTCGACCAGATAATCCACCACTTCGACCACCCCTCGACCAGAAAACCACCACTTCGCCCAGACAATCAAGCACTTTGACCACCTCTTCGACCTAACCATCCATTACTTCGACAACCCCTTTGACCCAACTATTCACTACTCTGATCCAGCCCACAGTGTTATTTCTCCACAAAGAACCACTTCTCCTCATTCGCCTCATTTGCCTCTTCACCCTGAGATCTATAAGAAGCAGAAGCTGAAGTGGAAGTGGTGAACAATTGGAAACTCTTGCTGATTTTGATTTAGCAGAAAACAATCAAAGACAAGAGAATGGTAAATTTTTTCAAGTGTTTGAATATGCCGATTCATAACTGATTTTTTGTTTTATTTACTAATTTTTTTCTTTCCTTTTTTACTTAAATAGTGGCCAAATATATACTGATATTATAATTATTTTTTTTTCTTTCTTATTTGATTGAGACTGAAATATGCCAATTTATTTATTTATTTTTTTTTAAAAAAAATAGTGGCTGAATTCATGCCAATTTGTAACTAATTTATTTTATTATTATTTTATTATATATATATATCTATTTTTTTTAAATGGTGGTCGAATTCATGCTGATTTATAACTGATATTTTATTATTATTATTATTATTATTATTATTATTATTATTATTTTTATTATTACTATTATTATTATTACTATTATTATTATTTTTTTAATATTAGAAAATCGACTACTGTGGAGTGAAATTGATGATCTATGTGGGATCTAGAGGGACCAAAACTGAAAAATCATAGACCTAGAAGATCAGGTCTAACTTCTTCGAAGTTCCTATTCCGCCCTTGATAATGACATCAAGGCTTTACAAATATTAAGCCGCCAGGCTTTGGGTCAGGGCAAATAGCCATAGAAAGGTGCAGCTGAAGGCTCGTCAGGCTCAGCTGTACAAAGAAGGCCTGCGCAAACAAGGCCTGCTCTTCCAAGCGACAAAGGAGTAGCAAACCAACTAGGTTTTGAAAATAATAGGGCTAGAAGAAAAGCTCTTTGAGTATATATATATTTCTTTATATTTTTTTTTAAATTTAAAACTAATAAAATTAATGCTGTAATTAATTATATTCGACATATACTAATTATATTCGACATATATTTATATTTATTTTTTTTAAATTAAAATTAATTTATTATTAATAGAGAGAGCTCTTTCTTATTCTCAATGAAAGAGGTGGGGATTTTGGCCTCAACTATAAGTTGAAGTAGAATGAACAAAAAGATCGACTAAGCCAAAATACGATTTCTATGCTAGTCGATCTTTTGGGAAAGAAATATGGCACCAATTGAACTGAGTTAGCCAACATGTTGAGACAGCGTCTCAAATCGTCTCGCAATACTTGGAGTATACGTCAGGATCCAACCCGAAGCACCCATTTCAATGAATGGATCTATGAAAACTACTAAAGAGGCAATGTATGTGTTATATATTTATTATAAATTATGACTTAAAATCAACCTAAATTCAGTTAGGTCAATTTTAAGTCATAAAAAATCGACCTAGCTAAATTTAGGTCAATTTTTATATCATAATTTACTAAATTTTAGTTTTTAATATTTTCATTTAATTTTACAGAAAATGTCTCAGCAAGCTTTGGCATTCAAGTACCTTCATTCGAAGAAGGATACTCAACTTTTTGGCTATGATATAGACAAATTAAGCAGAGTTTTGGCCAACAATGACATCTATTCACCTAAGATGTTGAACCCCGGTAAAGAAACAGACGAAAGAGGTCGTCTGTATATTAACGTCCATAGCTTGGCTTGGAGGTCGAAAAAGGTATAAAAATTTTTTTTTCTGTTACACTAGCAAAAATTCAACCACCATTCACTGATGTTCAGTATGTCGAATGATATACATAGCATATTATTCGACATACCAAACATCAGTCGAATAGCAATAAGAGGAATACTAATTTAATTAATTTATTTGCATGCTGATTTTTTCTTTTTATTTTAATAGTTAACCGAATTGTTGTATAGTGTCCTCAATACAGCCATACAATTTAATTCCAAACGTCCCTGCTGAAGCTCGTATATATTTATAGCTTCTCAACCCAATAATCTGCCTGATTGGGCAGTAAGGGATGAATATGGTGATGACAATGATAATGATGAAGAGGAAGAAGAGGAAGAGGAGGAAGAGGATGAAGAGGATGAAAAGGATGAGTTAGATGAGGATGAGGATGAGGGTTCTGATAATGATGGTGAATGGAGGGATGATGAAGAGAGGAGTGCAAGAAGTTGTGGTAAAAGACGAGCTTCTGATACCTAGAGAAACCTTCAAGAAAATGAAGAGTTTAATTTTTTTTCTTCTTTCTTTTTTTTGTTTTTTTTTTCAAATTTTATTCGCTTCTTTTTCTTTCTTTTATGTTAAAATCATCCAGAATTCGATTTGTATGAATGCTATTACATAGTAATCGATTGTCGATTATTAATTAACAATCGATTGAAATAGCCAATTTGACTTGAATTCGGCTATCGAATTTATACCAAATATTATTAGTAAGCAGTTGTCGATTATTAGTATTTGGTGGTCAATTATAAGTCGATTTATTGTAATTAATCGACTACTGAATGAAATGGCTGATTCGGTCATCAAATTTATACTAATTTTATTCTGAATTTTATAAGTATTCAGTTGTCGATTATAAGTTGATTTATTGTAATTAATTGACTACCAAATGAAATAGCTAAATCGACCTGAATTTAGCCATCGAATTTATACTGATTTTATTCTGAATTTTATAAGTATTCGGTTATCGATTACAGGTCAATTTTATTATGTCAATTGGTTGTCAATTGAAATTTTTGACCTGAATTTGGTTGCCGATTTTTTATTAACATTTGACTGTCTATTAGCTACTGATTTACTCTATCATTCAGTATAATATCAGCCAAATATTCGACAGTCGAATTTAGGTCGATTCGGCCATTTCATTCAGTGGTCGAATTTCTTATATTTGACTAGTGATAGTAAGTATTGATAGAATATGTAATTAGCAAATTAAAGCAATTTTTTATTTGCTTTAATATAAAATTGACCTAATAGTGATTAATCAATAATAGTTCCTACTAGCTTTCACTACAGCTATTAATTAAAGTGATTTAAAAAATCTGCAAATTTTAAAAAATAAAATCAATTAGATTATTTTTTATTAATTGGGTCAGTATACAGCAAAAAGGAGCTTTGGGTGAAATATTTTATTTGTAGATATCAATATTTAATTAATTAAAATTTTAAATACAATATTAAAATTTTACAAAATTTTATTATGCTAATGTGGGTTAAAAAATTTACTGTGAATAAATCACATATTCAGAAATATAATCTAGTAAAAATCTCAACCTTAGTCAAAATGTCTCTAAATCTTGTTTTGCTGTATACTGACCCAATTGCTTAGAAATTATAGTTAATTAAAATTTAATCCTTAATCGTTAACAATTCAGAATTAATAACTAGAAATTCTTATTGCTTATATAGCTAATTAAGTGAATAAATAAATATCGTAGTTAATAAATTAATATAAATAAATTAAATATATATATAATAAATTAATCAATGTTTTTTATATTCATGCATTAAATTAGTGCAGCAGTTTATTTTAATATATAAATTAATAAATAATTACTAAATTATATAGCATGAATATATAAAATTAGAACAGTTAGTTTTAAATAAATTTATTTAAATTAATGTTATTTTTTTTTTTTAATATTAATGATAAGGCCATGCCTCTAACTTTATTAAATATTTAATTAAGATCTTTACATAAAGTACTAATCTACTTTTAAAATATTATAGAAATAATAGAGGCTCAGACTAGTTTATCTGTGACCTAAACCAACTGGAGTGGCCAAGGCTCACCTAGATTTGGATATTAGTGATAATGTATGATAAGTTGATTTGAAATTTAATCCAATATATATATCAAAAATGTATTTTAGAGCTAATAGTAGTAAAAGGAAGAGGTTGATGTAGGTGTAATGTAGGATTAGAAGGAGGTTGTTAGTTAAAGAATGAGCTGTTAATCTTGAAATACAATAAGGAATCCAAATTTTATAATTGACTTGTTAATTTAGATGGAATAAAAATTTTATAACAAGTGATGTAGCTATTTTTCGGGTTGTTAGGTTTGAGATAGTGATAATAAATTCATTTGGCACTAAGCCTGATAAAGTTGAAAAAACTGAGGTTGTATCTGGTATACTATGTATATTCATGCAATCTAGTTGTTTGATTTGGTGATATAGGTTGCTTATAGTATCAAGTGTAGTATCAAGTGTAGTTGTATTAAAGATATGTTGTAATGAGTTAATAGCTGGTCAAATAGACAAGTCATCCAATGAAGATGAGAGCTGGTATAATGGTATTGATGGCATGTAGGTGGATATGAAGGATAAAATTTGTGTAGAATATGTGGAGTAGAAAGTTCATCTAATAAAATTTTAATTCTGAAAGACTTGAGGGCAGAAGATTGAAAATTGTGTGAAAAGTTTGAAACTTTTTGGTTATTATTAATATATAACCAGGTAGCTTGCCAATTAATTTGGTTAAAGATCTTGTTCCATTTTTGAAAATGATTTTGTATTATTCATAATGCGTAAATGTGGGTATAGCATATTGTGCGAATACTGCAACGAGTGGGTAGCTCTAGAGAAAAGTTTTCAAGAGTTAAAGTATAAGCAGCATTGTAAATATTTTGAGGCATGAAGATAAGGTATGGCAAGTTGTAATGGTTGCGTGCAAGTTGATCAGCAAGGTTGTTATAGTTGTCATCTTAATGAGCAGTGACTTTGTAAAATATGATATAAATATTGTAAGACTTAATAAAATTAACAAGTGTGTTTCATAGTAAAAAATATAGTGTGTATGTATCTGATAAAGTAGTAGAAGAATGTATAAGGTTTTGATATTTGGAAATTACTGATTGAAAGTTAGTATATATATTTATAGTGCAGTTTCTGGGGGCAGTAATTATAGCTGATAGAATAGCAACTAGTTCAGACTTGAATGAGCAAGGCCAAAGTTTTGTCTGAGCTTGAAATGTATGTAGTATAGAGTTGTTAGAGATTTGAACCTATCCAATACCTATTGAGCATTGTGAGGTGCCTAGATCAATAACAGAACCATCAGTATAAAAGTGAAGTTCTAATAAGTTTGCATTATAATTAGCAATCTATTGAAGATTGTCTGTAGGCAGGCTAGGTTTGAAGATTGTTGGAATTGAGTGTGTAATAATGTGAACATTAGGTAAGTTGGAGTTTGAATAGGATGTCTAATTGCAATTGAATATATAAGGTCTAGATGGTTAGCATTAAAGTTAAGAGTTTTGTTAAAAGTATTTACTTGACCAAAGAATTGGGTTGAGAGATTGATAGGAATAATAATTGTACATTTGTTAGCAATAATCTGAGAGTTAAGAGTACAACCAGTACATGCATGAGATTAAATAGGTGGAAGAGGATAGAAACAAGTAAATTGTGATTCAATATGGCACTGCCAATAAGTGATGAAAATATTTCCAGATGATGAAGGCTGTCTTCTAACTTTACTAGCAATAATTTCATTATTAAGTACTGTGATAAGCCAAGGCTTTTTCTGTAAAGAAAAATGTCCAGTTGTATAACTATAATAGTTTGTGTGAGATAGATGCAGATGTTGGTGAAGTGTGCGATTGAAGGAGTAACTAATAACTTGATCTTCTAAGTAAGTAAACCAAAGAGGCTGTTTGCCTTTTGGAATTTTGTATATGTGAGGAAAAATATGTATCCAGTCTAGCAAACATGAATTGTCATAAGTAGTAAGTTGGTCAAGATACAAGATATAGTGATATCTTAGTTGTTTTTTGAAGGTTAAATATTTTGGATATGAAGAGAGCAAAGACTCTAAAGATATAGAACCCTCTTGAATGATATATAGTATGCTATATATTGGGTTAGAAGTGAAAGCTATTCCAAGATATTTGAAGAGTTGAATAATTTTGAAGTTGGTTGAGTATTTGTTAGATCCATCAATCATAGGGTTATTATGTACTAAAATACTAGTAGGTGACCAAAGGTTATTTTGAAGTTGTTGAAGTCGAATACGAGTACTGATACCGAGGAGGTCAGTAGAGTTAAGTCTTTTAGTAAAGTTTGTAATATGATATTGTAATTGAATGTTTCATATATTACAAATATTATATAGTTAAGGATGAAGTAGTGTACTAGAAGAAACAGTACAACTAAGTTTAACTTTGTTTTTAATCAGTTCAATATGATTAGTGAGGATTTTGTTGCATATATTTTGACTAAGGATGATATTGTGGAGATGATATTCAATAGTGATAATAATGACCATATTAATGATATATCATGCATGTATATCAGTAATTTGTTTGGTATTTGCAATTTTGACAAGATGTGATGACTCAGCTATAATAAGCTTAATCTGTTTTGTTTGTTTGTGATTGAGTGTAAACCAGCGTCCAAGAAACTTAAAAGGTTAGTTTAAAGGATGAAGGTTAAGTGAGTGATTATTATAGATAATGAGATTGTAATTGCATAGAGGGTTGTTGGTTGTAAGTATCAATTTAGAAGGATTGATTTGGATATTGGCCATATTATAAAAAGATTCTGCTATTGAAAGGATTTGTGTAAGCTCTTGTTGAGATGATGCAATCCAGAGTATATCATCCATATAGGCAAGAACCGAGCAGTGTAAGTTAAGCTTGTCAAATGTTTTGTGTTTGAGGTTAATTGGCCATGAGACTTGTGAAGTATAATCTTTAAAGTTACTATGAATATATAAGATAAGTGAGTCATAATAAATCCTCCACAAGAGAGGAATGATAGTTTTACTCTGATCAATACCATTATATATAGGGTATGATAAGGTGAGGCCAAGGTTTGTAATAACTTGATTTTGTCGATCAGTAAACAGATTAATGATAGTATTAGTAATAGAGTTAGGAAGTGCAAGACGTTGAAGGGATTGTTGAAAAAAAGCAAGGTTAACAAAATCATAGGCCTTACTTATATCTTGAGATAAGAGCCAAATTGATTTCTAGTTACATAGCATGTCCTTGACAAGGTTGTTGAGTATGTAAATAGGTATAGAAGTACTATTATGAGGTAAGACAACATAGTTGTATGGTGAGAGAATAGAATATTCTGAAAATACAGTACTTATTCTGTTGGTGATAATTTTGTATAGACTTTACGGATGTGTTTAATAAGGCTTATGGGCTGAGTAAGGTTGAGGTCTCCATTAAATGTATTACACTTTGGGATAGGATATATTTTGCTATGTTTCTACTATTTAGGAATATAGCTAGAAGTGAAGCAGCAATTGAATAAAGCAGTTAAAGCTTTGATACAGGTAGCTCCTGATGTTTAAGCATTTTATAGCTGATGCCTGTTGTCCACAGGCTTTTCTATTTGGGAGTTTTGCTATAGTTTGTAGAACTTCTTCCTCTAAGATAGGAAGAGTGAGAGAGTTATACCACTAAGTATTGATATGTGTTTGGGGTTGATATTGTTCAGACCAAAAGTTATCAAATATCAATAGGCTGTCCAGTTGAGAAAGTGTAATTGTATATGTTGTTTGATAAGATTGAGATCTGTGATTAGTTGATCAGAAAGTTTAATATTAGAGAAGTAAATAGGGGATTGATAGCAGTTTAAAATACTATTAATAGCTTGTTTTGGTTTAGAAGATAGTGTTTTGCATCTTTTTTTAGTAGCTTGTTTGATATGTTGCCGAAGTAAGAGTGAATTTTCAATCTGACAAGCATTGTAAAGTTGTTTCTAAACATCCTGAGCATGTTGGATCCATGTGTTGGGTTGGAAAAGTTGAGAAAAAGTAAGTGTTTGAAGATCACTATATGACCTTAGATTAATATTTTGAATTTTAAGGTTGATTAAGTTGATGTTTAAGGTATTATTATTTTAATGATTTTAATTAAGTGACCAAGCTCTTTGAGTGAAAAATAGAGTGCAGTGTAGTGGGGTATATATTTGTGGTTGTAACCTCGTTTTCAGATTATTTTGTTAGGTATGGCATGTATAGCAGTATTAATAATTGTGTGCTCAATCTTGTGCCAGGTAGTGTCAATACTTTCATTAGTTTCAGTATTGAGAGGAGTTTGGTGTAAGTTGAGATTGTGAGTAAGAAGGTTAGAAAATTCTATCCACTCTTCAGGTGACATACTCTTGAAGTTAAAAATTCTTTGGCTAATGCTAGTATGATGGCATGAGAGTTTGCTATATGCATTGGTAAATGTTCAAGAAGATGAGAGAATAAAGTGATTACTAAATATAGAGGTGTGGCTATTGTCCAGATTGTATAAAAGAAGAAACTGAATGTTAAATGTGTCAGTCCAAATGTAATCAATGTGACTTTGGCTAATATTGTTTAACTATGTATAGTGTGTATTGTTAGTGTATGCGCCAAGATCATACATATTAGAGTGATGTAAGTAATTAATAAGATGATATTTGATGATATACTGAAGACATTATCATATGTATTAAAGTCACCCAGTATAATTGGGTGGAGGTTGAGTTGGTGAGCTTGTTATATCCATGCAATGACTGTATTTTGTGTATTGTTTCGTTTCAGCATATTTGTAGATAAGAGGTAAACACTTATAATACGAAGTTTGATGTTGCTTTTAAAAAAAAGATCAAGAGCGATTGCTATGCTTCTCTTTTAGTTGCATTATTAAAGCCTTTAACATTGTGTATAGCAATAGTTAGGTGAAGATTGTGAGGTTTTTGCAAATCAATAGAGGTTTGCAGTATAGGGGTAGAGTTTCTATAATAGTTAGGATGTTGGTTAGAAGAGCTGCTAGTAGTTTTGTTGTTTGTTAATAGTGAGGTTATATTAGGTAAGTTGGAGGTATTGTTGTTAGGATCTTGTAAAAATAAAAGTAAGTCTTCAGGTAAAGGCTTTAATAATGCAACTAAAAGAGAAGCATAGCAATCGCTCTTGATCTTTTTTTTAAAAGCAACATCAAACTTCGTATTATAAGTGTTTACCTCTTATCTACAAATATGCTGAAACGAAACAATACACAAAATACAGTCATTGCATGGATATAACAAGCTCACCAACTCAACCTCCACCCAATTATACTGGGTGACTTTAATACATATGATAATGTCTTCAGTATATCATCAAATATCATCTTATTAATTACTTACATCACTCTAATATGTATGATCTTGGCGCATACACTAACAATACACACTATACATAGTTAAACAATATTAGCCAAAGTCACATTGATTACATTTGGACTGACACATTTAACATTCAGTTTCTTCTTTTATACAATCTGGACAATAGCCACACCTCTATATTTAGTAATCACTTTATTCTCTCATCTTCTTGAACATTTACCAATGCATATAGCAAACTCTCATGCCATCATACTAGCATTAGCCAAAGAATTTTTAACTTCAAGAGTATGTCACCTGAAGAGTGGATAGAATTTTCTAACCTTCTTACTCACAATCTCAACTTACACCAAACTCCTCTCAATACTGAAACTAATGAAAGTATTGACACTACCTGGCACAAGATTGAGCACACAATTATTAATACTGCTATACATGCCATACCTAACAAAATAATCTGAAAACGAGGTTACAACCACAAATATATACCCCACTACACTGCACTCTATTTTTCACTCAAAGAGCTTGGTCACTTAATTAAAATCATTAAAATAATAATACCTTAAACATCAACTTAATCAACCTTAAAATTCAAAATATTAATCTAAGGTCATATAGTGATCTTCAAACACTTACTTTTTCTCAACTTTTCCAACCCAACACATGGATCCAACATGCTCAGGATGTTTAGAAACAACTTTACAATGCTTGTCAGATTGAAAATTCACTCTTACTTCGGCAACATATCAAACAAGCTACTAAAAAAAGATGCAAAACACTATCTTCTAAACCAAAACAAGCTATTAATAGTATTTTAAACTGCTATCAATCCCCTATTTACTTCTCTAATATTAAACTTTCTGATCAACTAATCACAGATCTCAATCTTATCAAACAACATATACAATTACACTTTCTCAACTGGACAGCCTATTGATATTTGATAACTTTTGGTCTGAACAATATCAACCCCAAACACATATCAATACTTAGTGGTATAACTCTCTCACTCTTCCTATCTTAGAGGAAGAAGTTCTACAAACTATAGCAAAACTCCCAAATAGAAAAGCCTGTGGACAACAGGCATCAGCTATAAAATGCTTAAACATCAGGAGCTACCTGTATCAAAGCTTTAACTGCTTTATTCAATTGCTGCTTCACTTCTAGCTATATTCCTAAATAGTAGAAACATAGCAAAATATATCCTATCCCAAAGTGTAATACATTTAATGGAGACCTCAACCTTACTCAGCCCATAAGCCTTATTAAACACATCCGTAAAGTCTATACAAAATTATCACCAACAGAATAAGTACTGTATTTTCAGAATATTCTATTCTCTCACCATACAACTATGTTGTCTTACCTCATAATAGTACTTCTATACCTATTTACATACTCAACAACCTTGTCAAGGACATGCTATGTAACTAGAAATCAATTTGGCTCTTATCTCAAGATATAAGTAAGGCCTATGATTTTGTTAACCTTGCTTTTTTTCAACAATCCCTTCAACGTCTTGCACTTCCTAACTCTATTACTAATACTATCATTAATCTGTTTACTGATCGACAAAATCAAGTTATTACAAACCTTGGCCTCACCTTATCATACCCTATATATAATGGTATTGATCAGAGTAAAACTATCATTCCTCTCTTGTGGAGGATTTATTATGACTCACTTATCTTATATATTCATAGTAACTTTAAAGATTATACTTCACAAGTCTCATGGCCAATTAACCTCAAACACAAAACATTTGACAAGCTTAACTTACACTGCTCGGTTCTTGCCTATATGGATGATATACTCTGGATTGCATCATCTCAACAAGAGCTTACACAAATCCTTTCAATAGCAGAATCTTTTTATAATATGGCCAATATCCAAATCAATCCTTCTAAATTGATACTTACAACCAACAACCCTCTATGCAATTACAATCTCATTATCTATAATAATCACTCACTTAACCTTCATCCTTTAAACTAACCTTTTAAGTTTCTTGGACGCTGGTTTACACTCAATCACAAACAAACAAAACAGATTAAGCTTATTATAGCTGAGTCATCACATCTTGTCAAAATTGCAAATACCAAACAAATTACTGATATACATGCATGATATATCATTAATATGGTCATTATTATCACTATTGAATATCATCTCCACAATATCATCCTTAGTCAAAATATATGCAACAAAATCCTCACTAATCATATTGAACTGATTAAAAACAAAGTTAAACTTAGTTGTACTGTTTCTTCTAGTACACTACTTCATCCTTAACTATATAATATTTGTAATATATGAAACATTCAATTACAATATCATATTACAAACTTTACTAAAAGACTTAACTCTACTGACCTCCTCGGTATCAGTACTCGTATTCGACTTCAACAACTTCAAAATAACCTTTGGTCACCTACTAGTATTTTAGTACATAATAACCCTATGATTGATGGATCTAACAAATACTCAACCAACTTCAAAATTATTCAACTCTTCAAATATCTTGGAATAGCTTTCACTTCTAACCCAATATATAGCATACTATATATCATTCAAGAGGGTTCTATATCTTTAGAGTCTTTGCTCTCTTCATATCCAAAATATTTAACCTTCAAAAAACAACTAAGATATCACTATATCTTGTATCTTGACCAACTTACTACTTATGACAATTCATGTTTGCTAGACTGGATACATATTTTTCCTCACATATACAAAATTCCAAAAGGCAAACAGCCTCTTTGGTTTACTTACTTAGAAGATCAAGTTATTAGTTACTCCTTCAATCGCACACTTCACCAACATCTGCATCTATCTCACACAAACTATTATAGTTATACAACTGGACATTTTTCTTTACAGAAAAAGCCTTGGCTTATCACAGTACTTAATAATGAAATTATTGCTAGTAAAGTTAGAAGACAGCCTTCATCATCTGGAAATATTTTCATCACTTATTGGCAGTGCCATATTGAATCACAATTTACTTGTTTCTATCCTCTTCCACCTATTTAATCTCATGCATGTACTGGTTGTACTCTTAACTCTCAGATTATTGCTAACAAATGTACAATTATTATTCCTATCAATCTCTCAACCCAATTCTTTGGTCAAGTAAATACTTTTAACAAAACTCTTAACTTTAATGCTAACCATCTAGACCTTATATATTCAATTGCAATTAGACATCCTATTCAAACTCCAACTTACCTAATGTTCACATTATTACACACTCAATTCCAACAATCTTCAAACCTAGCCTGCCTACAGACAATCTTCAATAGATTGCTAATTATAATGCAAACTTATTAGAACTTCACTTTTATACTGATGGTTCTGTTATTGATCTAGGCACCTCACAATGCTCAATAGGTATTGGATAGGTTCAAATCTCTAACAACTCTATACTACATACATTTCAAGCTCAGACAAAACTTTGGCCTTGCTCATTCAAGTCTGAACTAGTTGCTATTCTATCAGCTATAATTACTGCCCCCAGAAACTGCACTATAAATATATATACTAACTTTCAATCAGTAATTTCCAAATATCAAAACCTTATACATTCTTCTACTACTTTATCAGATACATACACACTATATTTTTTACTATGAAACACACTTGTTAATTTTATTAAGTCTTACAATATTTATATCATATTTTACAAAGTCACTGCTCATTAAGATGACAACTATAACAACCTTGCTGATCAACTTGCACGCAACCATTACAACTTGCCATACCTTATCTTCATGCCTCAAAATATTTACAATGCTGCTTATACTTTAACTCTTGAAAACTTTTCTCTAGAGCTACCCACTCGTTGCAGTATTCGCACAATATGCTATACCCACATTTACGCATTATGAATAATACAAAATCATTTTCAAAAATGGAACAAGATCTTTAACCAAATTAATTGGCAAGCTACCTGGTTATATATTAATAATAACCAAAAAGTTTCAAACTTTTCACACAATTTTCAATCTTCTGCCCTCAAGTCTTTCAGAATTAAAATTTTATTAGATGAACTTTCTACTCCACATATTCTACACAAATTTTATCCTTCATATCCACCTACATGCCATCAATACCATTATACCAGCTCTCATCTTCATTGGATGACTTGTCTATTTGACCAGCTATTAACTCATTACAACATATCTTTAATACAACTACACTTGATACTACACTTGATACTATAAGCAACCTATATCACCAAATCAAACAACTAGATTGCATGAATATACATAGTATACCAGATACAACCTCAGTTTTTTCAACTTTATCAGGCTTAGTGCCAAATGAATTTATTATCACTATCTCAAACCTAACAACCCGAAAAATAGCTACATCACTTGTTATAAAATTTTTATTCCATCTAAATTAACAAGTCAATTATAAAATTTGGATTCCTTATTGTATTTCAAGATTAACAGCTCATTCTTTAACTAACAACCTCCTTCTAATCCTACATTACACCTACATCAACCTCTTCCTTTTACTACTATTAGCTCTAAAATACATTTTTGATATATATATTGGATTAAATTTCAAATCAACTTATCATACATTATCACTAATATCCAAATCTAGGTGAGCCTTGGCCACTCCAGTTGGTTTAGGTCACAGATAAACTAGTCTGAGCCTCTATTATTTCTATAATATTTTAAAAGTAGATTAGTACTTTATGTAAAGATCTTAATTAAATATTTAATAAAGTTAGAGGCATGGCCTTATCATTAATATTAAAAAAAAAAAATAACATTAATTTAAATAAATTTATTTAAAACTAACTGTTCTAATTTTATATATTCATGCTATATAATTTAGTAATTATTTATTAATTTATATATTAAAATAAACTGCTGCACTAATTTAATGCATGAATATAAAAAACATTGATTAATTTATTATATATATATTTAATTTATTTATATTAATTTATTAACTACGATATTTATTTATTCACTTAATTAGCTATATAAGCAATAAGAATTTCTAGTTATTAATTCTGAATTGTTAACGATTAAGGATTAAATTTTAATTAACTATAATTTCTAAGCAATTGGGTCAGTATACAGCAAAACAAGATTTAGAGACATTTTGACTAAGGTTGAGATTTTTACTAGATTATATTTCTGAATATGTGATTTATTCACAGTAAATTTTTTAACCCACATTAGCATAATAAAATTTTGTAAAATTTTAATATTGTATTTAAAATTTTAATTAATTAAATATTGATATCTACAAATAAAATATTTCACCCAAAGCTCCTTTTTGCTGTATACTGACCCAATTAATAAAAAATAATCTAATTGATTTTATTTTTTAAAATTTGCAGATTTTTTAAATCACTTTAATTAATAGCTGTAGTGAAAGCTAGTAGGAACTATTATTGATTAATCACTATTAGGTCAATTTTATATTAAAGCAAATAAAAAATTGCTTTAATTTGCTAATTACATATTCTATCAATACTTACTATCACTAGTCAAATATAAGAAATTCGACCACTGAATGAAATGGCCGAATCGACCTAAATTCGACTGTCGAATATTTGGCTGATATTATACTGAATGATAGAGTAAATCAGTAGCTAATAGACAGTCAAATGTTAATAAAAAATCGGCAACCAAATTCAGGTCAAAAATTTCAATTGACAACCAATTGACATAATAAAATTGACCTGTAATCGATAACCGAATACTTATAAAATTCAGAATAAAATCAGTATAAATTCGATGGCTAAATTCAGGTCGATTTAGCTATTTCATTTGGTAGTCAATTAATTACAATAAATCAACTTATAATCGACAACTGAATACTTATAAAATTCAGAATAAAATTAGTATAAATTTGATGACCGAATCAGCCATTTCATTCAGTAGTCGATTAATTACAATAAATCGACTTATAATTGACCACCAAATACTAATAATCGACAACTGCTTACTAATAATATTTGGTATAAATTCGATAGCCGAATTCAAGTCAAATTGGCTATTTCAATCGATTGTTAATTAATAATCGACAATCGATTACTATGTAATAGCATTCATACAAATCGAATTCTGGATGATTTTAACATAAAAGAAAGAAAAAGAAGCGAATAAAATTTGAAAAAAAAAACAAAAAAAAGAAAGAAGAAAAAAAATTAAACTCTTCATTTTCTTGAAGGTTTCTCTAGGTATCAGAAGCTCGTCTTTTACCACAACTTCTTGCACTCCTCTCTTCATCATCCCTCCATTCACCATCATTATCAGAACCCTCATCCTCATCCTCATCTAACTCATCCTTTTCATCCTCTTCATCCTCTTCCTCCTCTTCCTCTTCTTCCTCTTCATCATTATCATTGTCATCACCATATTCATCCCTTACTGCCCAATCAGGCAGATTATTGGGTTGAGAAGCTATAAATATATACGAGCTTCAGCAGGGACGTTTGGAATTAAATTGTATGGCTGTATTGAGGACACTATACAACAATTCGGTTAACTATTAAAATAAAAAGAAAAAATCAGCATGCAAATAAATTAATTAAATTAGTATTCCTCTTATTGCTATTCGACTGATGTTTGGTATGTCGAATAATATGCTATGTATATCATTCGACATACTGAACATCAGTGAATGGTGGTTGAATTTTTGCTAGTGTAACAGAAAAAAAAATTTTTATACCTTTTTCGACCTCCAAGCCAAGCTATGGACGTTAATATACAGACGACCTCTTTCGTCTGTTTCTTTACCGGGGTTCAACATCTTAGGTGAATAGATGTCATTGTTGGCCAAAACTCTGCTTAATTTGTCTATATCATAGCCAAAAAGTTGAGTATCCTTCTTCGAATGAAGGTACTTGAATGCCAAAGCTTGCTGAGACATTTTCTGTAAAATTAAATGAAAATATTAAAAACTAAAATTTAGTAAATTATGATATAAAAATTGACCTAAATTTAGCTAGGTCGATTTTTTATGACTTAAAATTGACCTAACTGAATTTAGGTTGATTTTAAGTCATAATTTATAATAAATATATAACACATACATTGCCTCTTTAGTAGTTTTCATAGATCCATTCATTGAAATGGGTGCTTCGGGTTGGATCCTGACGTATACTCCAAGTATTGCGAGACGATTTGAGACGCTGTCTCAACATGTTGGCTAACTCAGTTCAATTGGTGCCATATTTCTTTCCCAAAAGATCGACTAGCATAGAAATCGTATTTTGGCTTAGTCGATCTTTTTGTTCATTCTACTTCAACTTATAGTTGAGGCCAAAATCCCCACCTCTTTCATTGAGAATAAGAAAGAGCTCTCTCTATTAATAATAAATTAATTTTAATTTAAAAAAAATAAATATAAATATATGTCGAATATAATTAGTATATGTCGAATATAATTAATTACAGCATTAATTTTATTAGTTTTAAATTTAAAAAAAAATATAAAGAAATATATATATACTCAAAGAGCTTTTCTTCTAGCCCTATTATTTTCAAAACCTAGTTGGTTTGCTACTCCTTTGTCGCTTGGAAGAGCAGGCCTTGTTTGCGCAGGCCTTCTTTGTACAGCTGAGCCTGACGAGCCTTCAGCTGCACCTTTCTATGGCTATTTGCCCTGACCCAAAGCCTGGCGGCTTAATATTTGTAAAGCCTTGATGTCATTATCAAGGGCGGAATAGGAACTTCGAAGAAGTTAGACCTGATCTTCTAGGTCTATGATTTTTCAGTTTTGGTCCCTCTAGATCCCACATAGATCATCAATTTCACTCCACAGTAGTCGATTTTCTAATATTAAAAAAATAATAATAATAGTAATAATAATAATAGTAATAATAAAAATAATAATAATAATAATAATAATAATAATAATAATAATAAAATATCAGTTATAAATCAGCATGAATTCGACCACCATTTAAAAAAAATAGATATATATATATAATAAAATAATAATAAAATAAATTAGTTACAAATTGGCATGAATTCAGCCACTATTTTTTTTAAAAAAAAATAAATAAATAAATTGGCATATTTCAGTCTCAATCAAATAAGAAAGAAAAAAAAATAATTATAATATCAGTATATATTTGGCCACTATTTAAGTAAAAAAGGAAAGAAAAAAATTAGTAAATAAAACAAAAAATCAGTTATGAATCGGCATATTCAAACACTTGAAAAAATTTACCATTCTCTTGTCTTTGATTGTTTTCTGCTAAATCAAAATCAGCAAGAGTTTCCAATTGTTCACCACTTCCACTTCAGCTTCTGCTTCTTATAGATCTCAGGGTGAAGAGGCAAATGAGGCGAATGAGGAGAAGTGGTTCTTTGTGGAGAAATAACACTGTGGGCTGGATCAGAGTAGTGAATAGTTGGGTCAAAGGGGTTGTCGAAGTAATGGATGGTTAGGTCGAAGAGGTGGTCAAAGTGCTTGATTGTCTGGGCGAAGTGGTGGTTTTCTGGTCGAGGGGTGGTCGAAGTGGTGGATTATCTGGTCGAAATGGTGGATTGTCTGGTCAAAATAGTGGATTGTCTGGTCGAAGTAGTGGTTTGTCTGGTCAAAGGGGTGGTTTGTCTGGTCGAAGTGGTGGTTTGTCTGGTTGAAGGGGTGGTTTGTCTGGTTGAAGGGGTGGGCGAAGTGGTGGATTGTTGGGTCAAAGTAGTAGATGGTTAGATCGAAGTGGTGGATGGTTAGATTGAAGGAGTGATAGATGGTTGGGTCAAAAAAGTGATAGATGATAAAGTAATAGATGGTTGAGTCGAAGATGTAGTGGATAGTTGGGTCGAAGAAGTTGTTGTGGGTAGTTGAGTTGAAGAAGTTGTGGAAGGAGTTGTGAATGGTTGAGTCGAAGAAGTTGTGGATAGTTGATTCAAAGTAGTGGCAGAAGCTGCCAATTGAGAAGGTTGGATTGTTCATCGGGTTCTTTTTGTTCTAGCTATGGTTAAAAATTTTTTTTTTAAAAAAACAATCTAGTGAAGTTTGGAGAAAGAAAACTTGAAAGAGAGAAAGTTGAAAAAAAAGTGTTCGATTTGGTGTTATATTTATGAAAATTTTTTAAATTCTGATCGCATTAAAAAAAAAATTCAATATAGTAAGGGAGTCATTTAACAATTACAAGTTCTAAAGTAATTGTACAGAGTTATACTATGATTACTTTAGAACTTGTAATTGTCAAATAATTGAAAAAAAAAATCGACTTATAGCATATAGTTAACGTCACGAAAATAATACTCAATTATATAGAATTTGGTACTTAACATCGTATAATACTATTATTCGACTACTTTATTAAATTATTGTTTTATAGGGAGTGGCGACTTAGTGAAGTGGTGAAGTTGTTGCACCCCAAGTGGTAGAGTATAAGTTCAATTGCCATGGAAGGCGAAAAATTGAATTTAGAAAAACGGATTCAGCAACTATTGTTGTGGCTGTGAAAACTCGAGACCCTGTAACTGTGGTCGTAACAAGAAAAAAATTGGAAGATTCTGGGGCATTTGTGTAATAAAAGAGTTCCACAAAGGCATGCAAGCCAGTTTAGTCTGTGCAAACCCAAGATAAGTCCTTTGGAATTGCAGAAAGCCACAGAGCCAATACGGTGGTGGAGCGCTTGCTTAGGAAGTTCTGAGTAGAGAGGTAGCACAGATCTTTGACAGTACTACATGCAGATTACTACCTGGGGAACCAGATAAACGAACAGGACCGAAGTGTTCGGCAAGACACTCCACCAACCAGGCCGCCAGAGGAGTAACCAGAGGAAAAGGTCCCAATCGTGAGGATCAGAAGCAGGTCACAGCCCTTTCGGGCCATCTGGATTGGTAGTTTGAAATTGATGGGATGACTGGAAAAAGTCTGTAGATGTACTGAGGTTTGGTTGAACTCTATAAGGGCAGTAGTAGGTAACGATAGCGGCTTCAGCTCGCAAGTACTTGGTCTCGGCCTAGGCGTAATTTAACGAAGAAGACTAGGTAATATGGAAATAGTGGGTACCAGACTGCTCTAGCAGGTGATGCACTCGAGGATGAATCGGTTAAATATGCCAGTAGTCCTATAGGTGAACACGACTATTTCAGAACTTGGACTAACTTATGTATCGCATGTTCTGAGTGAGGTTAGATGAATTGATATAGGAAACTCAGATCAGAGAGTTTAATTGGATAGGACCCTGAAATATATATAGATAGGTCAGGTTTATTATAGGGTTACTAAAAAAAGAAAGATCTGCAGAAAAAACTTTAAAAATAAGCAAAAAATTACTATAAATAGAAAA
>CAJVPZ010000280.1:0-21266 GCA_910592135.1 Racocetra fulgida | reverse complement strand
TCATAAGGTGACTCATGGTCCACCCGTTGGGTGACCCGGTGGAGATTTTTTAAGCACTAGCTAGGGGCGTCAAACAACGTTCGTTTTGCCAAAAATCGCTCATAACTCACAATCCGTATAGAAAACAGCCATTATTGCACTAACAAAAAATTTTTCTTGAAAATTTTTCTTGAAAATTTTTCTTAAGCGATTTTACTCGTCGTGGCGAAACTGGGAAAGACTTTTTCATAGACTTTCCGTTTAGAACACTGGGGTTAGGACCAGTGTTAAATATCTGAAAATTTTTTTGGTTCTTTGAGAACATAAATTGATAATTTTATGTTCTCATAAACACTTTAATGTTCTTAATGGTAAAAAAAAAAAAAAAAATTATGTTCTCAAATTTTTTTAAATGTTCTTGAGAACACTGAGAACATTAGATATTTAACACTGGTTAGGATTCAAATTCGTAGATGATTCTGATATGGATAAACGATTGATAAATATATATATATTTTTATACATTTTACAATACTTCTTTTAAAAGCTCAGGTAGCTTAATTTTCTATGAAATGAGAATAAAGTTAACGGATGAATTAACGTTAATGTTTTTTGAATCCCACAAATTTTTTTTTTGCTAAAATTCGAGATACGATTGGTTGACAATCACGTGTAATTTTTAATTATAACCATTAGAGACTGGACTCGAGTCAACTCGTAGCTTAAATAACATAGTCTTGACTCGAGTTAATTCGAGTTAAGACTATTGTCCAGTCTCTATGAACCATCTACGAATTTGAACGGTCGCACCTGTTTATTACGTATAGTGAAAACCATAAGACCTTTTTTTTTATGCACATAATTAAACTACAAGTGTAAGAAGGAAATAATAAGAATAATTTTATTGATAAATTACTGGTCATTAAAGTATAATTAATTTTATTTCGTGAAATCCAGCAATCACACGAAGTCATAGATGCGATAATTTCGCGAGATACACTATATATAAATCAATATATAATATGCAATATGTATAGCATTATGGTTGATAATCATGTGTGTGAACAGAAAACTTTTGTCAACTTTTTTTAGGATTGATCATAGAATTACGAGATAGTTTCTAAAATTCTAAAATCTCAATATCTAAACATATCGGCTGAGTTTTCACTTCAGTGATACACACATGAAATTGTATACAATTGACGCGGGCACCTTAACCACCTTAACCTGGGGAGATATTAAAATCAGAAATGAATTTTGGTGAAACTATTTTACATATTTACAATAATTACAATACGTATTTACAATATGTATTTACAATATCGATATGTATGGATTACATCAAATTTGAACACAGATTCAGTAATTAAAAATACAAGATAAAAATTTAACGACATAAACGATAACACGAATTTATAATTAAAAAGTAGAATTAAAACGTGAAATGGACCCTTGTCGTTTTTTACCCAAGGTGGGGTAAGATTCACCGAAATGAAATAGAAATAATAGAAATAATAGAAATAATAGAAATAATAATAGAAATGATTGAAATAATAGAATAATAGAAATAAGATATAAATAAGATATAAATAAGATATCGATAAGTCTATCGCAAGTATGATGTAAAGATGGCGGCATTATCACGATTATCACGTGTAGAAATTCATGGAATAAAACTAGTACAACAGATTACTTTATTTAACAGTTAATATAATGAATAACAAGATGAAACTTCTTTACATTAATGACAATCTAAAGACTACAAGTTCATGCAAATAAAGTAGATCCGATGATCTACCGTTAACCGCCATGGTCACAGCCCGATCTCACAAGTCTTAAAGTAAATTGAACTATAAAAAATGAATTCTGAGAAACAAAAGCCAATTAAGGAAAGGTCTGTATGTCAAAATCATCAAGGCATGAAACCAGACCAATGAAAGCACCGAATATGAAGAAAAATGATGTACAACAGTGTGACAGTAAAACCTGATTTTAAGAAACTCGCGTGGCGAAGTTTATTTACCGATTCTAACATAGTAATTTTCATTCAATCTTATTCAATCTTGAGCTAATTTTCCCACACAGCCATTCCGGGAAGGCTTCGAAGGAATCAATGCACATCGTAAGGAGGCTTTGACCAAGCCACAAGCGCAGCACAGAATATAACAAAGTTAGAAACATCATTGAGCGTATCAATGAGCATATCATTGAGCGTATCATTGAGCGTGAGGCGGAGAATACAAGATTAGTAATATCATTATGAAACTTATTGAAACACATTTAATAAGCCCATTATTTGTTGCATGTCAACATTGAAAAATATCCGCAAACAAGTCGATATCCAGTGATACAACTAATTTTTGATCAACCACATGGTGAATAAACTTGTCACATGAGATAACAAAAAGGTCAAATCAAATCAAATAACAAAAAGTTATATCGGCGATGTGCATAATTCTGATAATTCTGATAAAATTCTGATAAAATTCTGATAATTCTGGATTATACCCTGAATTATAATTTACAATTTATAATATATAAAATTTATTATGATTTATTATAAATCATTTTAATTCATTATAAAACATTATAATCCATTATAATTCATTATAATCCATTATAATTATAATTCATTATAATTCATTATAATCCATAATAATTCATTATAATTTGGGGAAGGATAAGAACAGGGCGTAATAAATTTTTTTTAGCATGGTTTAAAAAGTTTATTTTTAGATCGACAAAGTTGCCAGATAAGCAATTATTATTTTTATATTTTTATAATTCAACAAAATCAAGCCAAGTTTTTGTTTGTAAAGAAGGATATAAGTATTTCTGTGTAATCAAATATTTGTTTGTTTCTTTACGGAACGAACGAAAATCGATTGAACGATAATTTGGTCTTCTTTTTTCCTGTTATCGAAATATGAAAAAAATTTTCTTGATTTTCTTTGTTTGATTGTGAGAACTTAAAAAATCTAATAATAATAATAATAATGATAATAGACTTTTATTGTTCATTCCATTACTCATTGTTCGGTCACGAGAATGATTGTATCAGATTTTAGAACGTTGATTCGATATCCCTTCATTGTAAGCAATTATAAGCAATTGTAAGCAATTGTAAGCAGGGGCACAACATAAAAACAAATATATGCATCATCAGACTTTAAGAGAAAATGTTCCCCCAAAGATTTTTATTCTGAAACATGAGAAAAAAAAAAGAAAACGTTTCGCCACAGCAAATCATGTATCACGTGAAAAGTAGTGTAGAGAGTACATTGGGAGTACATTGGGAATACATTGGGAATACATTGGTGAGTATAAATTATATTTTATATTAGTTAGTATCCAAATGTTATTAATGTTATTAATTCAAAATCAAAGAGATAAGGATAAATAATGTTAGGACTATATATTATCTATGACTATACAGTATATTATCTATATATATATTATATGCATAAAATAGAGATAAAAATAAAAATCATCAAAAAAAGATACCATATCAATATGCAAAAAAAAAAATGCTTATATAATATAACATTTATAATTACGCATGAAAGTTGCCGAGCAGTGATAAACACACTCCGTGCATTATTGTGTGCATTATTGTTTTATAAAAATTTTACCTCACAGCCGCTTAAAATATATGAAGATCAATAAGTTCGATAGTACATGATAGTACATGATAGTACATGTTGATCATTGCAGTCATTGCAAAGGGGAATATGAATATCGATGAAAGCACATTGAAAAGCCAACTTTAGAATTCGATTATCCAATCAATGTACAATATAAATGCACCCTCAAACTAAAGAGTCTCACGCTGGTCCTCATTTGATCTAAATTTGGTTAAAGATTCTAAAATCGCGTTCTGAGAATTTTGTGAGTATCACGGCACCGCGCCACATTTCTCTATCTTCATTATTGTATATCTTCCACATGGAGCAATTTTTCCGATTCCCATCTTCGGGATGATGATATCGATTTCAATTTCTTTTTAACGTTCTTTTTATCGTTATCTATATTTATGGTATTTTATATTTATGGTATTTTATATTTATGGTATTTTATATTTATGGTATATTATATTTATGGTTTTTATGGTATCTATGGTATTTATATTTATGGTATATTAATTATATTTTTATGGTATTTTATATTATATATATACTTATACAGTTATACTTATACAGATATACTTATACAGATATACTTATACAGTTATACTTGTACAGATATACTATTTACATATACAGATATACTTTATACGTACGTACTATACAGTATTAACATTAATGATTTTAATTATTGACAGCTGATGTAATGAGAAATACGCGGCTCAGTCACACGCCGACCTGCAACTTGTCACACATAAACCAAAGAAACACAAAAAACACAAAACTTACCAGAATGGAAGAATAGAAAAGCCTCTCTATGTGTGCAATTTGTTAATAGAGATTAATTTGGTAGTTCAATAAATCTATGGCCAAACGGGGGGATTATTTGCAGAAAGTATAGGGTATGACAACGGAATTCCTATTTCGAATCTCACGCAGCAGTTTTTTGGTCATTAGGACTGGGGACTTTCTTTCACTGATCATAGGATATTCAGGGTCTACGAAAGTAGTTATTGCAGGTGGCTGAGTTGGTTTTTAATTTTGGTCTGGTTATCGTTGATCTTTTTTTCTACCATTTTTCTTTCTTTGTTATTAATGCATGTTTATTTTGTGAAGACAATAAAATAAATAATACCTAGATTTTCGGTGGATCTCGTAATGCCAAAAGTGGCTTTTCTAACAATCATGTCACTAATCAATGAGCCCTAATTTTTACTTGAAATGAATTTCATTTGATTTTCATATTTTAAGAAACTTTTTAGATGCATTTTTACAATATGCGTGGTATAATTCAACAAGGTTTTGAACAGGATTCTCTTACTATCATCGTTAATAACACATGTCTATGGTCAGAAGAAGAAGCAAATCCGTGCATAAAAGTATTTATTATCAGCCAATAATTTGCTAATAATTTGCTAATAAATTGTTGATTATTTGAAAATACATGCAGAAGATCTCAAGAATTTCAGTAATCGTTTCATGTATTGAGAATCAGGTATTTTTACTATTTGCTCTGTTTTTAAAGTTTAAGTTCCTGACTCTTGAAAAGATCAGGGGATAAATTACTTTATTATTAGTAATACCATGCGTATATATGCGTATATATGCGTATATATTACTTCTTTTCTACTTATATTTCTACTTATATTTCTACTTATATTTCTACTTATATTTCTACTTATATTATTTCTACTTTTATTTCTCTTATATTTCTACTTTTATTTCTATATTTCTACTTATATTCGATATAATTTGGTTTCTTGGATATATTGGATATATTGGTGCTTGGACCCTGCTTTTAAATTATCCAAGTACCTGTCCTTGTTCCGCAGCACATAAACTTTCTTGTATTTTCGATTCAATCAATCATATTAATCATATTAATCATATGTTAAATCTTAACTTTATTTACCTAATAAGTCCGAAAATTTCGGTAAACACATAACTGATATGTATAAAGTTAAAATTTTCTTTTTCTTTTGTTTCGTATGTTATCGGTTCCGCACTTCCGCAAATCCCGACCATCCCGACTATCGACCCTTTTTTCTGTTTGAAGATCATCGATGTGAAAGTCTATACCAAATGAAGCTCTATTAAAAATTTTTTTTGCTCTAATATTATGTTTATTATGTTTATAAGTAAATTTTAATTTATCCATTTTTTCAATTTCATGTCTTAAAAGGTTTACCTTTATTCGTAATCTCATTCTGGCTTAAATAGAGGATTGTATAAATCAATTAATTATTATATTCCATATTATGTATTATTATATCGATACGTATTCAATTTTATTTTTTAATATTTAATATTATATTATATTATTATTTTAATAATAAAAAAAAAGCCACTTGACTCGGAGTTCATAAAATTGACGCAAACTAAAAACGAAATCAAAAAAAAAAAACTTTTTTTTTTCTTTTCTAACCCGCGATTTTGAACAAGAATTCACTACGTACTATATACTTAACATTCTCACTTTAGGCTTTTTATTTGTTTGTATGCATAAATGATCTTATTTTAAGCATATCAGCAGGTACTATATTATTTTATCAGGAATATATGTTGGCTTAAACTAGCATATATTCTATGTTTGTAAAGAACAATAATTTTACATAAGTATGTACTGTACTTATCTGTTATTTAAATATTCACCGTAAATAATATTCACCGTAAATAATGCTTCGGAAATTGGACGCCAGGTACATTATCTATTTATATCCGGTATCTATGCTATATTTATTATCTACTATTCCACTAGCATACACCTAAATTATTATCTCAAATTATTTCAAATATATCGCTAATGCTAACTTTTAGACTTAAAAAAAAATCTATATACATGTATATATATATATATATATATAGAATATATAGAACATATAGAATATATATATATATATATATATAGAATATATAGAACATATAGAATATATATAGAATATATAGATAATGATAAATATATTATATATTGTTATTATGTATATAGATTGAGATTGATATGTATAGATATTAGATATTCCAATTTATAATTACGATTATCGTTATAATATATTATATATATTATATATATATATTACATTATTTTTCTTATCCAAAACGCGTATATCTTTCCAGTTAAAACCATTTTCATCACGCATACATTCGCAGGCTTATAAATCTGTTCCCAACGGTACGGATTCCTTTAATATTTTATTGAAACCAGTTTCTCCGGGAAATCTTCAAATTTTCAAAAAAAAATATAAAATAACGTCACAATTTTATGTAACGTGACCAAGCAATTCCTACACTGCCACTCTCTTTCTCGCAAAAGATTCACCTAAAGGTACGCCACTGATTGTAAACATTTTGAATCATTCCGTCATTAAATATCAAACACTGCCCAAACTGAGTTTCTAAGTTAAAATGAGATATACTATCAGAGATCTATCCCTCATTTTTTTAAAAAAAGGGTTCTTGATCCAATTCCTGTCCTTTCCGATCCAGGCATTCAAGTCTTATAAATAATGTATATTTCTTTTTTTTTTTTTTTTACAAAGAAAAAAAAAAATAGATATATAAATATAAATATATATTTATATAAAAATATATTATATATATTTATATATATATTGCGTGTGTTGAACTGTAGATGTTCTCTTAATTGATTTGCAATTATTTACTGTATTTTAGTCAATATTTTTAGACTACCAAATATATAAAATTGCACATTTATACATTTATAGTCCTGGCCTCATCTGATTGGCTGTATTTTTTTTTTCTTGTACTCAAAAACAACCTAAATAAACAGGGCTCTGTACACTGGCTTTTTACCGGCTGCACAGATTTTTCAATCGAGCAAAAACACTCTCGTGTTTTACTCTCTTGAATTTCTAGCTCTTGTTTTTTTTTTTTACGTCTTCGCACCGACCACTTCTTATCGTGCGAGTTTTCTTTTTATTGTAATATATCTTATTCTATCTGGTCTCTTTGCAGCCAACGACTACTTGTAACGTATCAACGACGTAAAATTTCTGACGTAGCCGCTTAAAAAAAAAAAAAAAAAAAAAAAAAAAAAGGAAAAAAAAAAGAAATAAAAAAAAAAGAAAATTATTATTATTATTAATAAAACGTCTTGCTACTTGATTTACGATTTACGATTTTCTTCGACTTGTAACGAAACCACGATTCTTGTTGCTTTTTAATTAACACACAAAATAGTCGTGTTAAATTCACCATATTATGCCATATCCGGATAACAGGTAAAAATAATGAATATGCTCTCTGTTTTTTTTAAATATCTTGTTTCGAAATTGTTCCTAACCTAAATCTTGTTCTTTTCTCCAAAAATATGTAAATATTTATGTTATATACATATATATATATATATTTTTTTTTTGAACCTGAAGTAACCTAATGTTACCAGTAGCACCACATATGCATTCAAACTATGGCGGATTCCATCCACATTTTGGCCCCACTGGAGGGTATCCATCTCACGCGTAAGTGATATGTTTTAAACTATTATATCATCATCTATTTTTTCATAGCATACACCTACAGATACAAGATTTTTTTCCTTACCCCATTACCCCCTGGTGTATCTAGTATCAGATATCACCAAGAAGTATTTTCTCCGACAACATTGTTAGTACCTTTAAATTTTAGCGACCAATTTATCCGCGATATCCTGTTTGATTAATAATGTTTCCAAAACTTGCAGTCCTCCTCCCCCCCCTCCGGTCTACAAAACCGATATTCACGATTCCCATCCTAATCCTCCTTTAATGAATCATAATCAATTAATGCCTTCGACCACTCTTCCGTCTGTGAGCCCCGTTCCTGTATCTTCGCAACCTTCTCTTAGTCCGATTTCTTCCCTAAACGGTGGAAATAACGGTAACGACTATCATATGCCGCATCATATGCATCATCAGGGAAATGCTACAAGTGCTGCTTATCATCATTCCCCTCCTCTTGAGCATGCTCAACAACCAAATCAAGAGGTTTCAAATTATAGTAATAATGGTACATCTGTGAGCATGCCTTCTCCACCTGCTAGCATTCCTCCAAGTTCATCGTATGTATCCTTATATTATTCCAATTTTCCCTGAATCTTTTAATAATTTAATGTATTTAATGTATCTTTATTATATAGTAATTTACGTTTTGAAGTAATTCTTGAAGCTCCTACGGCGGCTGCTCAACGTATCGATGAGACTCCAATGACCTATCTCAATAAAGGTAAAAATCAATCTTTGATCTTATCTTGATCTTACACGTCACATTATCGTTTATTTGATTTATTAAATATCAAAAACAAATATGTAATCTAGGACAATATTATGGTATATGTTTGCAAGATCAAGACAAATATGATGGAGAATTTACCAGTATTGTTAAGGTTATGTTTCACGATGATGCTCATCGCAAAATGGCCTCGACTTATTGGAGTTTTTGGTTGACACAACAAGCGTCTCCAAAAACTGCCAGGGCTATTGATATTGGTATTAATTTTTTCATTTACATCATTTATAATAATTCATGTATAGTTTATATATTTTTCGATAAATTGAAATTTTCTGTATTCATAGACAAAGCCGCTTCAACTGGAATTAATAACGTAGAAACTAAAACTTTTGATAGAGTGCAATTTCGATGGAATGGCAAAAAGGGTGCAAAAATATTTGTGCGCTTTAACTGCCTTTCTACTGATTTTTCACGGATAAAGGGTGTGAAAGGTATTCCTCTAAGAATACATATAGAGACTAAAACTGAAAATGGTGCGACTAGCAACTCTATTGAGAAGGCCTTTGCAAAAGTTAAACTTTTTAGAGATAAGGTATTTGACACGTGTAATCTTTGTAACATATTGTATAATTTGTTTCACTAAATTGTATTATTTCCATTTAAGGGTGCTGAACGTAAAAATAAAGACGATCAAAAGCATCTTGAAAAGATGGTTGAAAAAATGAGGGGTATTTGTTTATTTTTATTAAATCTTATCATTTGTTATCATTCTTTGCATCACTCTTTTCATCATTTTCATCATTCTTCGCTTGACATTAAAAAAATTATTATATATGCGACACTACGAATCTTTAGGTAAATCATCACAAGAACCTACATCACCCATGATCATGATGTACGCACCTCCGAATGCTATGACCGTATTTACAGAAATTACTGGAAATAATGATGCTTCTGATGATGAAGAAGTTCAAAGCCTGTCCGAAACGTTGAATAACCTTGATCCAGACGTAGAAGGTGGTGAACTCATGACTCTTCAGTTAGGTAAACGTAGGAGATTTTCCATGGGTCCTGATTTCTTAGAACCTTTGGATTGTGATCCAACGTACATTCCACATTTACGAAAACGTCGTGCTGGTAAGCTTGATCTATCTTTAAAATTATTCTAGTTTTTTTTTTTTTTTTTTAATAATTTTATAATTTTTATAATTTATAATTTATAATTATTTTTAGTTCTCTGCATTTATGTTAAATTACCTGGTGAATCCGCATATCGCGCTGTTTATCTCAACCACCTTACGGTTCAAGATCTTATATCAAAGCTTTCCGATAAACTATCTGAAAAAGTTGACCTTCAAGGTCAAACTATTACGAATGTAATTAGGTGCACTAAGCGTAATCTAACTGTTCGTCTTGATGATGAATCAATTCATCAAATTGATGACGAACAAGACATGGAAGTAGAGGTCCAAGGTGGACCAGATGGAACTCTACATTTAACGTTGAAGTATTAAGATTAAGCTTTTATTTTTTTTTCTCTGTGAAATGGGTGGGTCTATAAAAATTATTAGATTGATTTAGGAATATTATTGAAAAAAAAAGATGGCCTTGCTAATAATTTTGATATTTTTGATATTTTTTGTGGTATTGAATTTTAATATTCCTGTGAATTGTACCTTCATTAGGGATTTCGCTTAAAAAAAAAAAACAAAAAAAAAATGAAAAAAAGGAAAAATAAGAAAAAAAACAAAAAATGAAAAAAAAGGAAAAAAAAGAGAAAAAAAAATATTTGGCTTTTTATATTTAATCCCTCCTGCGAATTATTTATAAATACTTTAAAAAAAAAAAAAAAAGGGAGGGTAGGGGATAAAGTTAATTTTTTATTCCCATGTACAAAATATTCACATGTTTTATATATTTTCATCTTTCCTTGCATCATATAACATTTTCATTACCCATTATCCAATTTCTTCTCGACTCTGTAACATTTCCTTTTTTCCTAAAAAAAATTTTTTTTATCTTTTTTCTTTATTTTTGGGTGGGTTATTGCAAATTTGGAATTATTAAAAAAAAAAAAAAAAAAAAAATCAAAAAAGTAAATTTGGGTTTAGTTAAAATAGTGTATAGCTCAAGCAACCCAGTTACCAAAAAAGTATGTATATATTTTATGTATATATCCGAGAGATATATAACAAATGCGTTTTACGTAGTTTATTGGTGGCAGTTTTATTGTGACTAATTTTTTTTTTTTATAGGATAGTAAAATTGTATATAGTTTCATTTTATAATAACAATTTAGCACAAAAAGTTTTAAGTATTATGGAAAATCCAGTACATTTGACCATAAAAAAAACTTGGTATATTTTTTTAACAATTATCGAAAAAAAAAATGCATTTAAGTTTTGAAAAAAACGAAAATAATAGCCACTTAATATTAATAAACCATCGAATATACGTGAAATGGTAGTTTATTCGGTTGTACTTTCTTGATTAACTGTACTACATATACTCATGTCCATATCCCTACCAACGGGTCCAGATGTCGTGTTTTCGAATAGTTTCATCGTGAGACTACTTAAAAAACATGGTATAGAACTACGTTCAACTACCCAAAATTTTATAAGATGATCTAAACTCTTAATAAATTCTGAATTTCCTCCAACCAATTGCATAGTACCACAATCATTCTCATCTGACGTAAAAATGAACGATTGATCATCTTGTTCCGAATACATGGATGTTAAACGAACTCGGCCATTTTCAAGAAAATCAAACCTATAACCAAGAAGGCTATACACTGCTTCTCTATATTCTTGAGCCTTAGTTTTCCAAACCTTATAAATAATAGATAAATTAGAATGCCATAAGACATATTCCGACGTAAATTATAAAATAAACAACGATATTAACCTCTTTTAGCCTTAATATTCTTTTTTCTTTCTCTGCGATTTGTTCTACGAGTTGCTTATTCTCGTTTTCAAGATTCGTAAAACTTTGGGTCGGTATTACATTGATGATAGAATTATCATTATCATCCATCGTTTCTACTTGTGTTGTGTGATTGTTTTCGAGCATTTTTTGTAATTCTTTCAGTTTTGTTAAAAGTTGATTATTCTCAGTTTTTAATGCATCTAAAGTGCTTTGACGAATAGCATAATCTCTCGATGAAGGATTATCTTTCAATTCTAAAACCTTTATAAAGTTTAAGGTACTAAATTATTCCATACTTTTATTTCAAATAACAATTCATCAAAAAATACTGGTGAATTTCTAAATTCATACTCGCGTTGTTTCTTGGTTATATTCGCCTCTACCCACTGCTTTCTCTAAAGCAAAAACCTGTTGATCGAGAGAAGATGCATGTTTTCGCAATGATAAATTCTCATTTTTAAGGTCATTTATAGCTATGAACCAGTATAATAATTAATGAATGATTTCAAATAAAAGCATAAGAGCAACAATTGCCGAAAAAAAGACTTACTTTCTTGTAGAATTTCATTTTGTTTGATCAACTCTGACGAATGTATTTTCAGATCCTTTTGCTCAAGAACAGTAATTTGCATTTGTAGAGAAGTAACCTCTTTTTTTAGATTAACATTTTCATTTTTCAGGTCATAAATGACTGTGGTAATAAAATCCCGATAAATAAGAGAATAAACATATTTTGATTTATACAAAATTAAACCTTACTTGCTTGTAATTCTTCATTACGACGTAAAACTTCAACCGTATGAGGGTTTATTTCAGAAGGACCAGATTGATCTTCTAGCTGTTGGTTATTATGTGATTGGGCGGATATTTGTTCAAGTTCTTCCTTGTACGTTGTGAGTAAGTTTTCCAATACTTGAATGCGTTCAATTTTTTGCTCATCATAATTTGTTTGTAGGTGTTGCTCTTCTTTATCATATGATTTCTAATTCAATAAGAGGATTTATTATATTATTAATTATAATATTATACTTAGATGTTACTATGTAAAATCTTTCTTGTAATCACAAACCAAAGCTTCAGTCAGCATTTCCACTTCTTTCTGTAGCAAATTTTTTGTCCTTTTAGATAACTCGAGCTCGTTTGTAAGTTTATTCTCCATAGATCTATATTTGCTGTTTAACTGTATTATCTAATTTACGAATAATAGTTTATTAGTAACTCCCCCAAAAAAAGAAATAAGTATGAAGTAATTACTTCAAAGATAATCTGTATTCACTTTATATTCATTTTCGGAAATTATCATATCCCGACTTTTTATTTGTTCTTCTAAGCGGCCCACCTTTTCTTCAAGCATATTGATTTCAATTCGTCTCGACGCAAGCTCTTTACAAAGTTTGTAAGGTGAATTAATATTGATTTTGTCCTTTTCCTGATCCAAGTAACTTGCCCTATGTTTTTGTTTAGAAAAGGTCAATATATTGTTCAACTTTGAAATAAATCAATTTATAATAAATACCATTCGATTTTTTCCTTTTTCAACGCAGCATTTTCGGCTTCCAATTCGGCAGCTTGGCGACGAAGCGACCTCATGAGAGAAAGCTGATATTCAGATGACTCAACCTTTTGTTGAAGAATCTGAATACTTGGAGATAATTCCTTCAAACGTTCCAATTCATTTTTCAAGTCATTGTTACTTTTTTCTAAATTCTGGATATATAATGATTGTTCTAAAATATATTGAATTATAACAATGAGCAAATGTTCTATAAGAACTTGATATGAGTATGCAGAATGAAAACCTAGAGGTTGAAAACTTGGAAATGAATATTTAAATTTTCACTGTAACGAGTTTACCCCTAGAAGATAGTGGTCTACAAAAACACTGATAATGGATACCAATACATAATATCATAATTTTTCAAGGACTAAGTTTGCCACAGTGAAAATCTAAATATTCATTTCAGGTTTTTACTCCGCAGCATTCATATATCCAATTTAATATAATCATGATACCTTGGCTTTGTTTTTTGAGGTGTTTAAAGTCATCCAGTTGGGAAGAAAGTTGATTAAATTCTTGTAATTTCTGCTCAGCTTCAATTAATTGCTCTTGAACTTGCGATAAAATCGCTTGTCTTGATGTAGAAATTTCATTTTGTTGCAGAATCTTGCATTTTCATTAAAAACATATATTGAGCGTTTGAGGGAAAAATTTTAACCATAAGTCAGAAAAAAAAAAAAAAAAAGAAACCTCTTCATTAAGGCTTTTAACATGGTGATTTAGCCTAGTCAATTCAGATTGTAATGTATTGATCGTCCGGTTTGATTCACTTTCTTTCGATTGACTAATGTTCCTAATCTCTTGTAGGTTTTGAGCTAATTTGTTAATTTCATTTTGGAGCCTTGTTGCTTCACGGACAGAGGTTTGCTACAATATCGAAAGTCAACTTATTTATTGATTGCAAAAAAAAAAAAAAAAAAAAAATCACATTTCAAAGAAACAATCCAAAAAATTATATACAATGTACTGTCTAGACTCCGCTTCAACCCGTTCAGCTTTAGTAGAAGCCTCTTTTTCCCGATCCTGGTAGAACTTTATATCACTTTTCAGTTTCTGTATTATTTATAATAATAAAAAATTGTGAATTCGTAAAAGTAGGCCGTAAAAAAGATATACAGCAATCCGTATCGAACCTCATTTTTTAAATTCAGTTCTTTAACTTGAAGCTCTGAACTTTGTTTTTCTGTCTCTAATCTAGTAATTTTTCGATCCAAATCATTTTTTGCGTGCTCAAGTTCAGCAATCTTTGCTCGAGCTTCTGATAATTCTTTGTCAATATTTAGTGGGATAAGACTCGGAAATTTAATAGACGCCGCACTAATCATCGAATCTTAAAAAATTTGCTCCATTTAGGACATAGGATTATGGTTATTAACTATTCATTAAGCCTATTTACCTTGTAGGCCTTTGACAGTTGGCGTAAAATTAAAAGAACCTCTCGAGCCTCTCGAAGGAGTTGACGGACTTAACCCGCTTTTTGACGAAAATTCAAGGTCTAACCGAGATCTCTAAAAGCAATTACATCAGTTAAATGGTATATAAACCGCACTTTTCGCCAATAAAGGTTAAGAAGGCTGACTTTGAAAGGCCGATCGCCTGTTTCTGACAGTGTAAATTGACTATTCTGACTACTTCCTAGTCGAGAATCTTGAAAAAGAGGTGGAACACTGGTCGAAGACGAACTAGATCTCATAAAAGGATTAGCATCATTGTCAAAAACATATTGCCCTGATTTCTTTTCAGCGGAACGTTTGTAAGGTGGGTAGGCCATTTTGTAATAAATAATAATTGTCGTTGTTATAACACAGTACACTCAACGCTTATCAAGTGATCTCTGTACATCTACATAACAGAAGTTCTTTTTGATTGGCTGATCTGAAAGAACTCTGATTGGCTAGAATTACACTTTTTTTTTTTGATAATCTCTTCCACGACCATATTAATATATAATTTTCAAAAAATAGCCAGTTATCCCAAATTTTAAGATTGATACTTCTGGTGTTGAAGATGTAAGTTCGCATTATTTTATAAGCAGAGACACACATCGAAAAGTTTTTGAAAAAGAGTTGCTTGATCAATTTGATAAGGCGTATAGGCAGAAGGATATCAAAACCACTCATGTTTGTATTTATTTTGTATCAATATATCAATAGTTCAAATTAAAAAATTGTGCAAGAGTTTAATTCTTGTGAGTCATATATTAAATTATACGTTAATCAGCACAAAAGTTTTATTTTATTATAAACCTTACAAGATATTTCCATTTTCAATTTAATTTTATTGATTATGTTAAGGAGAGTCTAAATCAATTTAAAATAAACTGCAAGTACGTTTTGAAAGTTCGAATGACCTGACAAATCGTCAGGTATTACCTTCATTCATTGATCAAGGACTTTTTGTTTATTTCAATTTAATTTGATTCATTTTATTATTTTATTTTTGCCTTAGGATATTTTTTTCCTTGAATCTTTATTCAATTTCTTATTATATCAAGGTAGGGTTAGACAAAGTTTAATGTTCTTAAAAAAATTATATACTGCATATTTATCTACAAAATGATGATACTATAGAGTCAAGCACTGAATTATGTTTACAAAGAACTTTGTAATTCTTTTATTCTTAGTTGATGATAGTATTTTAGATCTGATAATCGCCAATATCGATATGCAAATTATACTAAATCTTAAAAACTTTTCTAATTGTTTACATATTCATTCTGATACACTTTATCTATTTAATATAATTAGGTTGAATAATGAGCTTTGACATATAAAAAGAATCAAATAAGGTATAGGCAGGGGTCGGGTAGTGACTATACCAGGTAGATTAGTCATGTCACAAAAATTGGCTGTGATGTAATTTACAAGCCACTCAGACTATATTTCTGTATTCGGGCCCATTAATTTTATAATTCGAGATCCAAAAAAAGTTTTATAAAAAATTCGTAACTTTTTTGGTCCCGAATAATAAGTATAAAATTAATAGCCTGATTATAGAAATATAGTCTGAATGGCTTGTAGATCGTCACTGTCATTTTTTTGTGACATGACTAATATACCTGCCAATACTCTAGCCCTACCCGCCGTGTAAGGACTTGGCTCTTACCCTTACCCTAGGGTTCAGAGCTTGATACCTAGCCCGGCATGCAGAAACCTATGACCGGCGGATATTCAAGGGTTTTATATAGCAATAGGTTATAGGAAGATTTTCATATGATTAACTAATTTACATCGATTCTTATCGAAGGATATTCGTCTAAATGGTCGATGCAATTCAATTACCCGAATTACTCATTTGTTTCATTAATAGAAATCATCGCAGAAGCCATTTATAACATTGAAATTACAGATAATGTCAATATCTACTACGCAAAATAATCTTACCGTTTATTATTATTACTACGTTTAACCACGAAATTTTAAAAAAAAATTAGTAAGACAATTATGTTCAATGTAAGTTTGGACTTTAAAGAACTTTATTATAACTATTAATTTAGGGAATGTCTATTTTCACCATTTGATATAATTTATTATGACAATATGTTCGTCATATTTATGTAGCTGAAATTCATATGAAAAGAATTATTAATTAAATGTATAAACTTCGCTATAGGGGACTCCTCACAGCAAAAGAAGGGGATTGGTAAATTTCAAAATTTGTATAAATCATATTAATAGCAATTTTTTTATAATAGAACAAGGTTGATTTTTATTATTAGTGTGGATTAAAATAATAGAAAATTACTAAGGGTACACGGGTATTAATTTAACAATCCGTGTAACATGCAAATCAAAACAACTTTTATAAAACGAAAAATTAAACCCTACTTCGGGTTAGGGTAAGGGTGCATTTAGGATTGGGGCGGGTTATAGTCTATACCAAAATTTCGCAAGGAATTTTTTTTGTTAGAATCCAAAAGGTGGTTTCATAAGCGAAATTTTGAGATATAGGTAATATTTTAGAGAAAATAATAATTTTACGTTACATCTGATCGTGCAATCTGATTGGCTCTTTATATTAACCGTGTATATACACACTGTATACAAATAGAAATGCATTATTTTGTAATATATATATATATTTTTGTTAACTAGACTTTTTGGACTGAAGTTTTTATTCAAGTTTTTCAAGTAGTTTACAACAAACCTTTTTTTTTATATTAGAGAATACAACTAGTCATATATACAACTTTTAGTTATCTATTTAAGTAGTCTGCATATTAGTATTACATTATAAATACTATACCAAATACTATACTTATAATCTAATTAGTGAATTATTTATTTAAACCTGTTGTAATACAACCCTTCTTGTATTACTAATACATCTTTATTACATTTGTTAGTTAAGAAGTTTCAAATGCTTTTCTTATACTTTTAAGACTAATTTATTATTGAGATATCATTGTTAGAGCTTTCTATATCTATAATCTGGTTAATCTAAACTTTAGTAACTTATACTAGTCTAAAAACAAGTTGAAGCTGCTACTATTATCTACTTTTATTCTTATAAAGATCACTTAAACCTTAGTATATACTTTACAAACTATCTTCTGTACCTCTAGTTGCTGAAAACTCTCAATCCAGATAGTTCAGAAAGGCAATTTTTTTTTCTAATTATCTAGTGATCTAGTTGATGAAGTGCTTTTGCTAAACATCTAAGTTCTATTTAGTTTTTCTGAATTTCTGAATAATAATTCTTTATATAGCACTATTAAAAGTCTATACTATCTTTCTATTTAAGTTTTGCTAAATGAGCATCTAAATTTACTAAACTGCTTTACTTGGATTTTATATAACTTTTGCATCACACTATTATTTTATAGCCTTTCAGTACAAACTGATATAACCAAGGTTACAGATGCTGATCTGTTAAATTATATATAGTCTGTTGTAATATTTTATAAAATTTGAATTTTGATATTAGTAAGATTGAATGCTTATTCTGTTACTTGAGGATGTGACAACTTACTAACTATACTAAATTATTATACTCTATATATATTTTTTTTGCTATGATTTTTTTTATAATTTTTGAAGGTTTTTTTCTATATTAGTAGTCTCACTAGTATTTTTATTAGATCAAAGTATATATATATATATATTTTTTACTTTAGTGATTCTTTCTTTATTTTATAATCGGTAGCAGATTACAATTAGAAATCTTAGTTAGCTAGGCCTACATTATCTACTATAAACTGACTTATGCTTGTCCAAATAAAAAATCTCTCGATCTATCTCATTATCACAACCTAATCCTAAGATTAAGTGCTAGAGTATGACTCAGGAGCGATCCGCCTAAGTGAACAATTTTCCTCCTTCTGGGATCCTCAACTTTTTGAGAATATGAGCCCCAAATATCAACAGATGGTTTTAACGACCTTGTCAGAATCACTGCCCTACAATAGAGTGTCGCCAATCTGATGACACTTTCTCATAGAGAAGTAAAAAAGAAAAAAAAAAGTGTATGGGAATTACGAGAACAGGGTAAGATATAAACAAACGTACAAAGAAAATGACCAAATTATAAAGGAATCTAAAAGCTATCCTAAAATCTATAAGAACTTGTCTACAGATATAAAAACCTGCTAACCAGATAAAAAACTATCTACATGGTCGTAGAAATCTATGTATCTGACAGAAGAAACTATAAACTAAAATGCACTTTAACCTGTGCTAAGGGCTAAAAATTATATGTATATGACTTCAGAATGTTGCATATCTCTGTTATATTACTCCAGTTTACAACTCTTATAGAATCCACCTCGAATCCTAATGCGCTAATTTTAAAGTCTCGACACGTGATCGTAAGTTCTATTTATCCAAATCTTTTCTAGAATTCACTTACTATTGGTCATTTCAGCTTATCTTCTATGCTATATGAGGTTAAACAGGAGGTCCTCCCTATCGTCAACCAGCATCATTGGAAGCTACTTCCTCGGGTCCGTCTTATAGGACACTCATTCCTGAATAGTCAACTGATCTATACGGGCCTGTACTCAGATTCAACCTAAACAAAGCTTCCTCCTCACATGTGATTGTTGTGTTCCTTATTCATCATATCGTAACTCGAGACTTTCCGAAAATGGATATGTAAACAAAGCCGATCTTTTGAAGGGGGTAGCTAAATCCCCCACTTTTTATCGAAAATTTTGAAAAAAAAGAAAGCGGCAGGGGAAAAATATAGTTTTGCGAGTTTTCTAACCAAAGAGTGTTATTCCAAAAGTTCTTCATAGCCTTCTGTTCCCATAATAACTTGGGTTTTTTCTCTACTTGCTGTTCCCAGAGACTCCTCTGGTTTGGATGCCGAATGCAAAAGGGAGTCCACCTGAAAAGAAGAAAGAAAAAAGGCTTGACCCCTTTGCAAACCGTCTAAAATGTCCACTCCTCGGTGTATCACATTTGAGACTTCATCGACAACAGTTCGTATTAAGGAAACTCCAAGTTATTTGTTTACTTCTGGTCTTAAGTCTTCTACTTGCTTTCAGAGACTGGTTGGTACAAGTGATCATAGGGGAGAGTTGTTTTGTGTATTTGTTTTTATTATATACCTCTTTTTTTCATTCTCTATTATCACTTTTTTTTTCTTTTTTTCTTTTCTACAAGAAAGGTCATCAGTTTGGCGGCATTCTATTGTAAAGGGGTAATATTGATAGGGAGCAGAACAGCCATTGAGGAATCTGAAAAAAATAAGTCCGGAGTGAGTTCTGGATTTTTGGAAGAGGCCAATCGTTCACTAGACAGGTTGCATTTGGGCAAAATACAGCAGTTTAATGGTTGCTTTAACTGCAAGTAGATGTTACAGCATCTGTGAAATATGCTGTAAGTGAGTTTATATTTTGGCTGAAATACTTATAGATTTAGATTTCTTGTGCTGATATAAGAATAAAGTCTGTTTCATAATAAAGTAAACAGAATTGCTGAAGAAAAAAAAAATAAACAATGAAATAGAAAATAAAAATCAAAATAATATAGAAGACAAAACTGTTACAGAAGAAGAAGAAAAAATAGTAAGTATTTATAAAAGAAAGAATCTAGCAAGCTATCTTATAAATATTTAAAATTTTAAAAGAAATTGTTTAAAAATTTTTAGTTGCTCTTCATGCTATCTCTGTTGAATTTCTATAGTATAAGTATATTGATAATCTATTGCTTTAATAATAGCCATGGTTTGATCTTTAACAAGAGTTTGAATCTTTTAATAATATTTTTTTTTTACCAATTTGCTTGTTTTTTTATTTTCTTGAAGTAAACTATAATATTTAAAGCATTATACAATTAATATTTTAAATATATGTATATTGTAATTCGAATTATAAAATAAATAAACTTACTTGCTTATCCTTATTTGGCTTTTCACTTTTTTTACTTTACATTTAATACCTCAAATAGAATTATTTGTAATAGGTCTTTGATACTTGGATCAGATTTAAAATATTTATCAATATTATAAAAAAATTCTTATTCATTTTGAAAAGGTTCTTCTCCAGTACATGATAAAATCCTTAACATCATGATATTTTTGAATAGTGCATTTCACTTTTGCTAAATTGATGTTTTAAAACATTATCTTAAAACTAAGCTAGTAATGCTAGACAATTATATATTTAAAACAATTGTATTTCAAATTCTTCTCTTTTTGTGTGAATCTTTTGTTTTTTGTAAAAGTTATTGATATTTTTCAACCTTCTCAATAAGTGATTGAACTTCAGGTGATGTCTACTGATTTAATAATTTATTAGTACTAATTAGTATATCAGAATTAGCTATAATTATTCATAATTTCAACAACTCTCCCTAATGATCACTTGAACACAAAAACAAGCAGAAGCAAAATTGTCAAAAACTCAACAAAATCCATAGAAAACAGGGGAAGTGACTCTAACAAAAGAGAAAGAGCAACAAAATTAACAGGTAGCAAGCTTAGAAAGCAGCAAAGAAAAACTTGTA
>CAJVPZ010000279.1:0-21296 GCA_910592135.1 Racocetra fulgida | reverse complement strand
TAGGTCTAATTTAGTGGAGTGGGTTGAAGATTGGGTCAACCCAAACCAACCCAACCCAACCCATTAACAACCCTAAGTAAAACTACAGTATATTATTCATTTTACAAAGTTCTTTTTATTAAAAACAAAGGTTTTATTCGGAAGACTCGAAATTATATCTAAAATTCCTTCAAATAATATATATGAGCTGTGTTCTGAGAGAAGGAACCAAATTGACAATTTTACAAAAAAATTTTTTTAAGCTTAACTAATCCAGAATCATTTTTTACTTAAGAAACAAATTCTGTTAACTTAATAAAATTTTGCAGAATAACTCTTTAAAGTTTGTATTTTCTTTAGATAATAATCAAATTTCCGCAAAACTTTTTTTTTGTTAATTTGGCCCCTTTCTCAGAACACAGCCCATATTATCCGACAGCTACTATGATCAACAGAATAACTCGAGTTATTCTGGTGATGATTGCAAATAACTTCGTTATTTGATAATGACGCAATCATCAAAATAACTCGATGGTTCGGTCGTCGTAACTATCTGGATAATACTGTTATTGAATGTTACGCAGCCAATAGCTCCAATTACTTATTTGTTAGGCAGCGAATTAATATGTCAGCTTCTAGGCCCCGAAGGGGTCCAGAAGCTGGCATATTAAATTTCACGGCTAGATAATGTTGTATTTTTCAAATAACTCTATACAGTCAAACCTGTCTAAATGAATATGGTCGGTGGACCAATTTTGTATTCATTTAGACAGGATATTCATTTACAAAAATCAAATTATATTAAAAAATATTAATAAAATTTTTATATGTTATAATTTTAAACAATCAAATTCTAAAATTTGTGAGATAGAATAACTTTTATAAAACTTTTATTAATAAAAAATTAAAAACTTTATGCATTATTCAGTTAAGCAGTTTATGCAATTAGCCTTAATAACCAACTTGGTTCTCAAATTTGTATTCATTTATACAGGATATTCATTTAAACAGTATTCATTTATACAGGTTTGACCGTATTATATAAATATTAACGTCTAGAGATTTGTTAATCAAAGATTAGTCAAATTGTTCAATATATTTAACTAGTCTACAATGTTTTATTTTCAATTATAAGAATGTTCATATAACAATACCATAACTATATACAAATTTATGAAAGCTACTAATCTAGTGTTTAAACCTAAATATAAATTCATTTAATCAGTAATTTTTGTCTTTTTTTTGCGAAGTTTGGTCCTATTAGTAGGATGAATAGACACATCAGGCATTAAATGAAATCGATAAGCTTCAATTATCTAATAGAATAAACAAACAATTAATACGCGATAAACTTATTAGGTCGAACGATATAAATAAAATTCACTCACAAGATCTTTCATAATTTCGGCGGACATAACAGTTGCATTTCCCTCAACTTTTTCAACAATATAACGTTTTTGCATCACTGGGAATCGAACACATTTTAGCAAAGATGGAAGAGCTGCCAATCTGTCACCTTTCCAAGGTTTTGGAAACTTATGAGCATCTTCAGTCTCATCATCATCATCATCATCGTCCATTGTTTCATTATCGCTAAAATCCTGATCCACAGATTCTTTGCCTTCAGATAATTGACTGGAATCACCGGCATCTTTTGGAAGTTCTGAAAGCATGGAAGCAGATGATGAGGAGGATGGAGTAGATGATAAAGCATCAACTTTTATGCTCTTGGAAGAAGTTTTTCTAGTTGATAATTTACTGGATGAATCATTGGTGCATGAATAATTTGCCCATCGAACAACAAGTTCATAAATCTTTTCTTCAGAAGTTACATTAGCTTCATCATTTTCGAGAGCGAGGCAGAGAATGTTTGGATCAGCACAAAGTGTCGATTGCTTATCCAATAGAGTATCCAGATTAAGAGCAACAAAATCCCGACATGTAGTTGAGGTTTTAGCACATGAAAATTTTTCTTATAAAGACTAAAAGTTAATATATAGATAAGAATATAAAAAAAAAATACAGCACGCACCAGTGTAAAAACATACCAGCAATTGCCCAAATTCCCCATACATTCTCAGTATTCATTTCCAAGCGGAAATAACGTAAACATTCTTCCCGAACGGGGATAATAGCAAATTTATCGGCCAAAGCTAATAAATTTTCAGCATTGTTCAATGAAGTGTTATTGACTTTAAAAGTATATATAAAAGTGAGTAAAGCAAGAAAAGCTGAATGATTTGTTTGGCTTAAGTGAATTTCATCTTCAAAAGTCTCTCTCATTCCATTTGTCAACATTGCTTCGAATACTGGTGATGAACTAGCAAGAATTCCCTTATGAGCATAAAATAACTTATCTCGTCCATAATCATCAGTTACACGGAAAGTTATATCAGAAAATTTTGGAGAGTTAACTAGCTTATTAAAAGGATTGACAATTTCGGGTAATGCATCTATGATAGATTCTTGAATTTCAAATTTGACACAAAGGGAAACGGTATCATTACTGATAAATCTATAAAAATTGGTTTTTTATAAGACTTTAGAAAATATGGTTATATACAACACAAATAAGCAGTTTATAAAATATTTACCTATCCATTTCATCTAAAGACATAAGATTTTCTTCTCCCCAAGTAGAATGTTCTGTAAATTCAATATCAATAAATATATTGCAAAGTAGATAAGAAAAAAAGTATAATAATTCAAAACATGCATACTATCACAGAACCAAACGGGCAGCTCCACTAATAAAAATAATGGGAATGCAATAAATTAATTAATAACAACATAAAAGAATGCTAAAAAATAAATAAATAAATAAATAAATAAAAAAGGTATTAATTTAAACATACTCTTTCCAAAATCCATTCCTCTTGTTCTCAAATTTTCCAATACGAAAATAATACTGACTTTCTTACGAATGCCTTGAAGACATCCTGGTGTTGTCTCCACGATACCTAAATACAAAGACAGGGCCTTATCAAAAGAAACAGTTCAAATAATATCAACAGTGAAAAAAAGGTAGGAGTATATTAAATTATAGTCAATTATTAAGTTATAAAGTACCTGCGGATTCTTTTGTCTTCCTTTGTAGAACTTGTAATAATAATTGTAATCATTTAAGAGAATTACGAACATTGCATAAAAAATAAATTGGAATAACCCTTTTAAATTACATTATCGAAGAATAGGCTCAGCCTAATACCTTAAAAACCCTTAAAACCCAGTAGTCAATTCAAGATGCTGTAATTAGTTTTTGCAAAAATAAAGCAGGCTATACATACCAATGCAGACCATCAGCATTAAAAGAGGGGCTAGTATGCTCCATGAAAGGCCTAACTTCAGTCCAGTTGGTTATTTTCCATCTATAGGTGTAAGTCAGGACACCACCAGGACTGTTATTTTGAGAGGTTTCATTATATTTTGAAAGGACAATCATTTTTTTTCGAAAGAAAAGGATGTGTTGTTTTTTTTAAGAAAAAAAAAGAAGCAGTATCGGATAATTAAAAAGATCAGTCCATTAAGTACAAAAAAATGAATCTCATTTCTAAAAATTAACCCATTTTTATTGGTCACTGGAATATTATCCAATTCTGGATATTTTTATCAATTGCGTAATGATAAATTGAGTTATATGTAAAAAATCACTAACATTACGTTATTTTACCATTTCACTGAGTTATGTGTATGCACTTTTTATGCGCGTCCACTTGGATCAAGCCTTGAAGCAAAACAGTTATATTGAAATACTGCACTAAAATCTCTATAGCGAGCCACACTTCTATGTCGAGCTAACATAAGTTTTAAAAGTCTATATCCATAGCGATAGAGTCATACACTTATCTATGTCCTGCAAATCCGGACCCTCCGTATAGGTTCGTAGCCAATGAAAACAAAATATTGGCGTAACAAACAAAACTCCGACTCCCAAGTATAAGGCTAAAGTTCCGGTTTTGCAAGATTTGACCGTTACACTACTTTGGCGTAATATAAGCATGTTTTGCATTACTAACAGACTATAAATGTTTCCGATTATGGCATTTGTTGTCAGGCCATAGGAAATGATCATCGGATCATATGAAAATGTGAATTTATAATTCTTATCGTTAAGCTTTTCTAATAGAAATGAATTACAGATACTCGATTTTCATATACAGTCAACTATAATAAAAATTCAACATTAAATACATATTTAGCTTTATTATACAGTCAACTCTCTATTCCGAACAGTCCGTCTTTATATGTAAAAATATCAAAAAGTCCAGCTTTCAAAGAGTTACTATGTTGCTAATCTGAACTTTATAATAAAATTTTCTGAAGCTTGTATTCGGTTTTTACAGAGTTTTATTAAGGGTTCGGATTATCCATGTTCGGGTTGACTGTATGTTTATCATAAAGTATATAGCTAGACCCATTTAAATGTTCGTATATATTTAGGAAATACACTAACTATATTTTGATTTAATATGAATCATTATAGTCATACACATGGTTGATTTGCTGATGCTTAAAAATAAGCTTACGATAAAGACGATAGTGAAGATGCTAGCTGTAGGTTTCCTGAAATAAGAGTAGTGTGTCCAGCTATCTAAAATTGCTTCAGTGATATTTTTTATACATTCTAAAGGCATAAAAACTAAGTGCCAATTTCTTTATTTCGTAGTCGCGTGTCTGAGTGCATGAAAGCAAGGACTTTTGGAAATGTAATATTTCTTTATTTCGTAGTCGCGTGTTTGAATGCATGAAGGAAAGAACTTTTTGGAAATGTAATATTTCAACAATTGTCCAATAACTTTGTAGTGCTTATCACGAAGAATAATGTTACCAGTTGGTTATTTATGATATTATTTCTATAAAGTTGTTGCTTTTTAATAAATCAATCATATAATAGGCATCTAACTGCCCGTTGTAGATTGATCTCGGTCGGCAAGTTATGTTATTGTCGAGCATAAACTTCCAACACCATATGGGTCAGTACACAGCAAAACGAGGTTTAGAGACATTTTGGTCAAGGTCGAGATTTTTATCGGATTATATTTCTAAATATGTGATTTATTCACAGTAGAAATATGATGAATTCGCCCATAATTAGGGTATTTATATAATATCTGTATAGTGTTTGTTTATTCCATTGAGCAGAATTGAAACTATTAACTTTTCTTGGGATATGTTATATTGATAGCAATTGCTCTCTATCCAGAAATCGTGAGGAAATTTTTTAGCTTGCATTAGCATAATAAAATTTTGTACAATTTTATACGCAGTATTTTTTTATCTATATATTATATTTAAACTTTTAATTGATTAAATATTGATATCTACAAATAAAAAATTCGTTCCGAAGCCCCCTTTTGCTGTGTACTGACCCATATGATCGTGTGGATTATAATATCATATCGGGAATGTCCGTGCGCAATTCCTTAAGTGCACTGTCAGGACAGTGCATTTGGGGAATCAAAATAACCACTAAACTAAATTAGATATTGTCGTGAATTTGATACCTTTAAATTTCACCTGACCGAAATTGGCACCTGAAATTATATTTTCTTGCATGTATTAATTAACAATTTTAGGCAAGTGCAACTTCAGGTACAATATGATTAGCTCTTAGGGATGCTATATTAGACTAATAGACCACAGTTAGACTTAAGAAGACCAGTTTGATATAGAAAAAATTGGTTTGCTCTTATGGTGTTTTCAAGCAGCTTAGCGATGCAAAACGGCTCAATCGGCTTGTATATTCAGTATAATAAAACCGATTCATCATACGGGTCTAATGTAACAACCCGTGCTTTTTTTGAACGTCGGGTTAGGGTATGCGAATTAATGCGAATTTTGAGTTATTAGCCAATAAAATTTCAAAAAGACAAGTCAGGTGATTGCAGTCACAGGGACAAACCGGTTTATTCATTTGACCAATCAATTTTTGTTCACATGTTGCATGAAAGTGAGCGATTTCATATACACAGTGGCTCTCGATATAACGGACCATCGATATAACGGAAATTGCTTAATACGGAGAATTATAATGGAACCAAATTATGATTTACGATAATATCTTATATATCATGAGATTTTGATATAACGGAGCTTTTGATATAACAGAGCAAAGAACTGGAATCATGGCCTCCGTTATATCGAGAGCCACTGTGTAGTAAAAATCGCATATTATGCCGGATCATAATCCTGGACACTCGCACGGATCTATTAAAATCATGTGATTTCAAATTCACATGATTTTTACATAGACCCGTGCGAATACTTTTAAACAGTAATTAACGTAATTGTAAATTGTAATTAATGTACTTTGTAAATTGTAATTAGTGTACTTTTTAAATTGTAATTAGCTGAATAAAACAATTTAGTAATTGGCTAGACAAATAGATTAATTAAATATTTTATTGAACAAAACAATTTATTTTGAACTAATTATTGCTGATTTTAGGAAATTGATTAATAACAGTATTTATAATTTGCTATAATACTTTATAGTCTTTGTTATTTGCAATCAGCACTGATGCTTCTTTATCTTTTTTTAGTATTTATTACTTGATTATAATGATTATTTTTTACTAGTATCATTTGTTCCTTTTTATTTGTAGTTTTGAGATATAATTCTGATGCATAGATGTTTGTTAATTCTGATGTATAAATGTTTGCTAATTTTGAGATATTTGTTGGTTTTAAGAATGAAGTTGTAAGCTTATAGTATAATCTCTTGATGATTTTTGTTAATTCTAAAGCTTTAGTATTAAATTCATTTAATATTTTTATAATATTTTTTTTCTTTTAAATTAATTAACATAGCAAAGCTATTAGAATATTTTTTTTGTATTTATATTAAAATTTATTCTAAAAATATCTTTTTTTTTAACTACTTATCTAATTCACTCATCTTTCTCTACTATCTCTCTTTTCAAATATAAAAACAAATATTATAGTATTATTACTTGTTGTTTCTTCTTCTAATAATTGTTTTATTTTACTATATCATTGTTTATACTAATTATTTGAATGCTTTAAAAATTAAATTATTTATAATATTTAGATATTCATACAAATTAATAAATTTATTAGTTAGTTTATAAAAATTATATAATATAATTGGCATTTTACAACTTTTATTCATACAACTCTCTTCAATGATTACTCATACCAAACTTATGGCTAACAAAAACAGAAACTTATTAGAGAAAAGTAGAAGGGACAACTACAAATAATAGTTTTTACAGAGGTCAAGGCTTTCTCTATTCTCTCAAACTTCTTTATATATTCAATATGCAAGTTAAAAGCATTTCTATACAAGATAATTGGCAAAAAGGTGGTGTCCTTGTACAGAAAATTTTAATAGAAGCTCTGCTTCTGTTGACGAAGTTAAAAATAGTTGGTCTAAGAGAAACAACAAGTGAGTTTTCACTATATTTTTTATTAAAGTTTAAGGTTACTTGCAAACTGAAACTCTCTTCCATACTCCACTTTTGGCCTTTATAAAATTTCTCCAAAAAGTGGGAAAAACAGCATACCCTCATCAAAAGATCAACAATAACAAATGTTGCTAAAAAAGAAAAAACACTTACACACATATATATCTACTTTTAGTTATAATGTAAAATAATGTAATAATATTTAAAACATTGCAGAAGATGTATTGACAAGTTGGAATAGCAATTAGAAGTTTGACCCTTGGAGTTCTACTTCAAAACTGAATGATTTTAATATTTTTACATTCTGGATATAGACATAAATAATTAGTATAGAGTTTAGTCTAGTTTATTTGTAGTACTATATAATTTTTATAATCTTGCACGAATTTAATGCTATCTTTGTTTTCTTTTTTTTTGTTTTCTTTTTTACATTATTTATTTTATTTAGTTTTATTGGTTTAGGTAGACCAAAACTCAATATCGTAGTATTTTTCTATTTTTTTTATACCCTTTGTATTTGTGTTTGTACTTTATTTTAAAAAGAAAGAAAGTTAATTTAGATATGGTGTTTAGCACCAGCTTATGACCAAAGGATAACTTCTAGTAAGTTAGAGCTCAGAGAAAGGCTTGAAGTCCACTAAGGCAAGTTATATCTAGCAAAAGCATGGGTAAGCTACTTTACAGATAGATTAGTATAACTACTATTAGAGAATATAAATTTCTTAGTATAGTTTAATCTGCAAATAAAAAGTAGCAGGACTGCCAAATTATAAAAAAAAAATATAATATAATTGATAACTTGATTTTTATTTTTTTTATAATTTGACAGTCTTGTTACTTTTTATTAGAGATTAAACTATACTAAGAAATTTATATTTCTTAATACTAGCTATACTAATTCATTATAAAGTAGCTTACTCACACTTTTGCCAGATATGATTTGTTTTAGTAGACTTCAAGCCTCTCTTTAGGCCTCTAATTTATTAAAAGAAATCTTTTGATTATGTATTGATGCTATACACCATATCAAAATTAGCTTTTCTTTTTACAAAATAAAGCACAAACATAAATATAAAAAGCAAAACAAAAATTAGAAAATACCTTAACATTAAATTCTGATTTACCTAAACTAATAAAACTAAATAAAACAAATAATAAAGAAAAAAGAAAACAAAAAAAAGAAATACAAATAGCACTATTCAAATATATTATACAACTTTTTCACTGATTATCAAAACACAAATTTTCGAAAAATAAAATTTAATAAAAATTCATAAGAAATACACAAAGATTATTAAGAAACCAAACTCAGAGCCTTAAGTTAAGAGGAAGAGAACAATAAGAAACATTCAGTCTTTTAAGAGACTTGAGTAATAAGAACAGTAACAGCAAAGAAATAGAAGAAGCTGTGAAAAACTTACAATATTTTTTTGCTCTTTGTGAATTTTTAGAGAATTGGCCTTGATACTGAATTACAGATCTGTTTTGGTAGTATAAAAATTACAATACATAATGAAAAGTAAACAAAAAAAATACACTAAAAACTATGTGATAAAAGTAAACAATAGAGGTAAACAACTATACCAAATAACAACAACAAGCAACAACAAAAGAAAAATAACAAGTCATGTGAAGCAAAAGTTAGCAGAATATTCTAGAAAAAAATCTATCATAAAAGAAGAAGCAGATTTGAAACTTAAAGCAGTATTAGAGGATATTCAAAACTTGTTAGCAGCAATAACTAATGAAATAATAGACATGACAGTAAAGGAAATAATGACAGAATATATAGAATAAGAACCTATCTCAAAAGAAATAGCTAAGCTGCAAATAGAAAGGCTCTATAAAGAATTACAGCAGTATAACAGAGGAGAACTAGAATACACAAAACTTGCATTTATAGAAAAAGAATATAAGATTTTCTATGAAGCAATACAAAAGGGAGAAGATCTAGTTAATTGCATTATAAAGGAAGAAATAGTTGGTTACATAATAAAGCTAAGAATAGCTAATAGAGTAAGAAGAGTACTAAAAGATAGGAAAAAACAAGATGCTGAAATAAAGTTAAAACTAGAATTAGATTGGAGAAAGAAACTTCAAGAACAAAGATAAAATTAACAAAAACAGTACAACAAAACAGCTTTGAAGTCAATAGCATAGCAATTTAAAGAATCCGTCAAGACTACTGCAATAAATTAGCAAGAGATAAAAAGAAAAGTCAAAAAAAAAAAGAGAAAGATGCAAGTCCAACAAAAAAAAGATCAAGCTGCTAAAAACATAGCTAAGAAGCAAACCCAGCAAAAGGAAAAACAAGCTACCGAAATAAAATCAAAATTAAACTTAGACTGGAGCAAGAAACTTCAAAAACAAAGAAAAATTTGCTAAAGATATCATAACAAAATAGCACTAAAGTCTCTAATAATACAGTTTATAGTATCTGTTAAATTTGTTGCAGCAAGATATAAAAGAGGAAAAAAGAAAATTAGAGAAGAAAAGAAGAAGAGAAGCAAGAAACAAAACATTCCAGGTCTAACAAAAGTGAATTTGCTAAACAAAATTCAAGAAGAAACAAGACCAGAAATTATATTACCAATCTTAGTAGAATGGTTAATGGAGGTAATATATTTAGCAAGTATTAAAGATTTATAGCTTGATAATAAAATGTGAAAAAAGAAGAAGAAAGATCTGCTTACAAAATGGATATATAGTTTGAAGACTCAATAGAATCTGAATTCGAATTTGTCTCAAGAAACATTAACACTCAGTTTAAAGAGAACTAAAATTAGAAAAGAAAAAAAAAGACAAATTATTAGAGATAATAGGAAGGATTTTTGTAGAACACTTCAGAAGACCAGAGATTTTTATTAAATACAAGAAAGATTTTTGGAAAAGAACAAAACCTTAGAAAGAAAAAGAAAAAAAAGAAGACAAAGAGAAAAATAAAAAAAGAAGACTTTTACACTTATATTATAAACAAAAAAAACCTGAACAAACCAATCAAGACTCAAAAATAAAAGAACCAGAAGGCTGCATCAAGCTAGCCAGTGAAATCATGATGAAATACTTTCAAATTAAAAGAATTTTCACTATATTTAACTAGCAATTTACCTTTTCTAAACTATTTTTCTTTTTACAACTATATTCTAGTTTTTTGCTAATTTTACAATAATACTCTAAATTTAATTTTTTAATAAACAATTCTACTTTCTCTTTTATCAAAGGATTATTGTCAGTATTCTTTTATTTGTAGTTACATTTTCTTTTTCTTCTTTTCTAGTTTAACTTGTCTTTCTGATTAGAGACCTGGCTTTTAAGAGTTTTCTCATGTTTTCTTCCTTAGTTCTTCCTTTCTGATTCACTGCTCTATATTCTTTTTTTCTTTCTAAAAGCCTGTTTTATGAGTTCTTCTAGGAGTATTCTTTTGTTGACTTCTTTTTCCTATAAATACCTTGAGGCTTCTTCTGGTTCTTTTATTTTTGAGTCTTGATTGGTTTGTTCAGGTTTTTTTTGTTTATAATATAAGTGTAAAAGTCTTCTTTTTTTATTTTTCTCTTTGTCTTCTTTTTTTTCTTTTTCTTTCTAAGGTTTTGTTCTTTTCCAAAAATCTTTCTTGTATTTAATAAAAATCTCTGGTCTTCTGAAGTGTTCTACAAAAATCCTTCCTATTATCTCTAATAATTTGTCTTTTTTTTTCTTTTCTAATTTTAGTTCTCTTTAAACTGAGTGTTAATGTTTCTTGAGACAAATTCGAATTCAGATTCTATTGAGTCTTCAAACTATATATCCATTTTGTAAGCAGATCTTTCTTCTTCTTTTTTCACATTTTATTATCAAGCTATAAATCTTTAATACTTGCTAAATATATTACCTCCATTAACCATTCTACTAAGATTGGTAATATAATTTCTGGTCTTGTTTCTTCTTGAATTTTGTTTAGCAAATTCACTTTTGTTAGACCTGGAATGTTTTGTTTCTTGCTTCTCTTCTTCTTTTCTTCTCTAATTTTCTTTTTTCCTCTTTTATATCTTGCTGCAACAAATTTAACAGATACTATAAACTGTATTATTAGAGACTTTAGTGCTATTTTGTTATGATATCTTTAGCAAATTTTTCTTTGTTTTTGAAGTTTCTTGCTCCAGTCTAAGTTTAATTTTGATTTTATTTCGGTAGCTTGTTTTTCCTTTTGCTGGGTTTGCTTCTTAGCTATGTTTTTAGCAGCTTGATCTTTTTTTTGTTGGACTTGCATCTTTCTCTTTTTTTTTTTGACTTTTCTTTTTATCTCTTGCTAATTTATTGCAGTAGTCTTGACGGATTCTTTAAATTGCTATGCTATTGACTTCAAAGCTGTTTTGTTGTACTGTTTTTGTTAATTTTATCTTTGTTCTTGAAGTTTCTTTCTCCAATCTAATTCTAGTTTTAACTTTATTTCAGCATCTTGTTTTTTCCTATCTTTTAGTACTCTTCTTACTCTATTAGCTATTCTTAGCTTTATTATGTAACCAACTATTTCTTCCTTTATAATGCAATTAACTAGATCTTCTCCCTTTTGTATTGCTTCATAGAAAATCTTATATTCTTTTTCTATAAATGCAAGTTTTGTGTATTCTAGTTCTCCTCTGTTATACTGCTGTAATTCTTTATAGAGCCTTTCTATTTGCAGCTTAGCTATTTCTTTTGAGATAGGTTCTTATTCTATATATTCTGTCATTATTTCCTTTACTGTCATGTCTATTATTTCATTAGTTATTGCTGCTAACAAGTTTTGAATATCCTCTAATACTGCTTTAAGTTTCAAATCTGCTTCTTCTTTTATGATAGATTTTTTTCTAGAATATTCTGCTAACTTTTGCTTCACATGACTTGTTATTTTTCTTTTGTTGTTGCTTGTTGTTGTTATTTGGTATAGTTGTTTACCTCTATTGTTTACTTTTATCACATAGTTTTTAGTGTATTTTTTTTGTTTACTTTTCATTATGTATTGTAATTTTTATACTACCAAAACAGATCTGTAATTCAGTATCAAGGCCAATTCTCTAAAAATTCACAAAGAGCAAAAAAATATTGTAAGTTTTTCACAGCTTCTTCTATTTCTTTGCTGTTACTGTTCTTATTACTCAAGTCTCTTAAAAGACTGAATGTTTCTTATTGTTCTCTTCCTCTTAACTTAAGGCTCTGAGTTTGGTTTCTTAATAATCTTTGTGTATTTCTTATGAATTTTTATTAAATTTTATTTTTCGAAAATTTGTGTTTTGATAATCAGTGAAAAAGTTGTATAATATATTTGAATAGTGCTATTTGTATTTCTTTTTTTTGTTTTCTTTTTTCTTTATTATTTGTTTTATTTAGTTTTATTAGTTTAGGTAAATCAGAATTTAATGTTAAGGTATTTTCTAATTTTTGTTTTGCTTTTTATATTTATGTTTGTGCTTTATTTTGTAAAAAGAAAAGCTAATTTTGATATGGTGTATAGCATCAATACATAATCAAAAGATTTCTTTTAATAAATTAGAGGCCTAAAGAGAGGCTTGAAGTCTACTAAAACAAATCATATCTGGCAAAAGTGTGAGTAAGCTACTTTATAATGAATTAGTATAGCTAGTATTAAGAAATATAAATTTCTTAGTATAGTTTAATCTCTAATAAAAAGTAACAAGACTGTCAAATTATAAAAAAAATAAAAATCAAGTTATCAATTATATTATATTTTTTTTTTATAATTTGGCAGTCCTGCTACTTTTTATTTGCAGATTAAACTATACTAAGAAATTTATATTCTCTAATAGTAGTTATACTAATCTATCTGTAAAGTAGCTTACCCATGCTTTTGCTAGATATAACTTGCCTTAGTGGACTTCAAGCCTTTCTCTGAGCTCTAACTTACTAGAAGTTATCCTTTGGTCATAAGCTGGTGCTAAACACCATATCTAAATTAACTTTCTTTCTTTTTAAAATAAAGTACAAACACAAATACAAAGGGTATAAAAAAAATAGAAAAATACTACGATATTGAGTTTTGGTCTACCTAAACCAATAAAACTAAATAAAATAAATAATGTAAAAAAGAAAACAAAAAAAAAGAAAACAAAGATAGCATTAAATTCGTGCAAGATTATAAAAATTATATAGTACTACAAATAAACTAGACTAAACTCTATACTAATTATTTATGTCTATATCCAGAATGTAAAAATATTAAAATCATTCAGTTTTGAAGTAGAACTCCAAGGGTCAAACTTCTAATTGCTATTCCAACTTGTCAATACATCTTCTGCAATGTTTTAAATATTATTACATTATTTTACATTATAACTAAAAGTAGATATATATGTGTGTAAGTGTTTTTTCTTTTTTAGCAACATTTGTTATTGTTGATCTTTTGATGAGGGTATGCTGTTTTTCCCACTTTTTGGAGAAATTTTATAAAGGCCAAAAGTGGAGTATGGAAGAGAGTTTCAGTTTGCAAGTAACCTTAAACTTTAATAAAAAATATAGTGAAAACTCACTTGTTGTTTCTCTTAGACCAACTATTTTTAACTTCGTCAACAGAAGCAGAGCTTCTATTAAAATTTTCTGTACAAGGACACCACCTTTTTGCCAATTATCTTGTATAGAAATGCTTTTAACTTGCATATTGAATATATAAAGAAGTTTGAGAGAATAGAGAAAGCCTTGACCTCTGTAAAAACTATTATTTGTAGTTGTCCCTTCTACTTTTCTCTAATAAGTTTCTGTTTTTGTTAGCCATAAGTTTGGTATGAGTAATCATTGAAGAGAGTTGTATGAATAAAAGTTGTAAAATGCCAATTATATTATATAATTTTTATAAACTAACTAATAAATTTATTAATTTGTATGAATATCTAAATATTATAAATAATTTAATTTTTAAAGCATTCAAATAATTAGTATAAACAATGATATAGTAAAATAAAACAATTATTAGAAGAAGAAACAACAAGTAATAATACTATAATATTTGTTTTTATATTTGAAAAGAGAGATAGTAGAGAAAGATGAGTGAATTAGATAAGTAGTTAAAAAAAAAGATATTTTTAGAATAAATTTTAATATAAATACAAAAAAAATATTCTAATAGCTTTGCTATGTTAATTAATTTAAAAGAAAAAAAATATTATAAAAATATTAAATGAATTTAATACTAAAGCTTTAGAATTAACAAAAATCATCAAGAGATTATACTATAAGCTTACAACTTCATTCTTAAAACCAACAAATATCTCAAAATTAGCAAACATTTATACATCAGAATTAACAAACATCTATGCATCAGAATTATATCTCAAAACTACAAATAAAAAGGAACAAATGATACTAGTAAAAAATAATCATTATAATCAAGTAATAAATACTAAAAAAAGATAAAGAAGCATCAGTGCTGATTGCAAATAACAAAGACTATAAAGTATTATAGCAAATTATAAATACTGTTATTAATCAATTTCCTAAAATCAGCAATAATTAGTTCAAAATAAATTGTTTTGTTCAATAAAATATTTAATTAATCTATTTGTCTAGCCAATTACTAAATTGTTTTATTCAGCTAATTACAATTTAAAAAGTACACTAATTACAATTTACAAAGTACATTAATTACAATTTACAATTACGTTAATTACTGTTTAAAAGTATTCGCACGGGTCTATGTAAAAATCATGTGAATTTGAAATCACATGATTTTAATAGATCCGTGCGAGTGTCCAGGATTATGATCCGGCATAATATGCGATTTTTACTACACAGTGGCTCTCGATATAACGGAGGCCATGATTCCAGTTCTTTGCTCTGTTATATCAAAAGCTCCGTTATATCAAAATCTCATGATATATAAGATATTATCGTAAATCATAATTTGGTTCCATTATAATTCTCCGTATTAAGCAATTTCCGTTATATCGATGGTCCGTTATATCGAGAGCCACTGTGTATATGAAATCGCTCACTTTCATGCAACATGTGAACAAAAATTGATTGGTCAAATGAATAAACCGGTTTGTCCCTGTGACTGCAATCACCTGACTTGTCTTTTTGAAATTTTATTGGCTAATAACTCAAAATTCGCATTAATTCGCATACCCTAACCCGACGTTCAAAAAAAGCACGGGTTGTTACATTAGACCCGTATGATGAATCGGTTTTATTATACTGAATATACAAGCCGATTGAGCCGTTTTGCATCGCTAAGCTGCTTGAAAACACCATAAGAGCAAACCAATTTTTTCTATATCAAACTGGTCTTCTTAAGTCTAACTGTGGTCTATTAGTCTAATATAGCATCCCTAAGAGCTAATCATATTGTACCTGAAGTTGCACTTGCCTAAAATTGTTAATTAATACATGCAAGAAAATATAATTTCAGGTGCCAATTTCGGTCAGGTGAAATTTAAAGGTATCAAATTCACGACAATATCTAATTTAGTTTAGTGGTTATTTTGATTCCCCAAATGCACTGTCCTGACAGTGCACTTAAGGAATTGCGCACGGACATTCCCGATATGATATTATAATCCACACGATCATATGGGTCAGTACACAGCAAAAGGGGGCTTCGGAACGAATTTTTTATTTGTAGATATCAATATTTAATCAATTAAAAGTTTAAATATAATATATAGATAAAAAAATACTGCGTATAAAATTGTACAAAATTTTATTATGCTAATGCAAGCTAAAAAATTTCCTCACGATTTCTGGATAGAGAGCAATTGCTATCAATATAACATATCCCAAGAAAAGTTAATAGTTTCAATTCTGCTCAATGGAATAAACAAACACTATACAGATATTATATAAATACCCTAATTATGGGCGAATTCATCATATTTCTACTGTGAATAAATCACATATTTAGAAATATAATCCGATAAAAATCTCGACCTTGACCAAAATGTCTCTAAACCTCGTTTTGCTGTGTACTGACCCATATGGTGTTGGAAGTTTATGCTCGACAATAACATAACTTGCCGACCGAGATCAATCTACAACGGGCAGTTAGATGCCTATTATATGATTGATTTATTAAAAAGCAACAACTTTATAGAAATAATATCATAAATAACCAACTGGTAACATTATTCTTCGTGATAAGCACTACAAAGTTATTGGACAATTGTTGAAATATTACATTTCCAAAAAGTTCTTTCCTTCATGCATTCAAACACGCGACTACGAAATAAAGAAATATTACATTTCCAAAAGTCCTTGCTTTCATGCACTCAGACACGCGACTACGAAATAAAGAAATTGGCACTTAGTTTTTATGCCTTTAGAATGTATAAAAAATATCACTGAAGCAATTTTAGATAGCTGGACACACTACTCTTATTTCAGGAAACCTACAGCTAGCATCTTCACTATCGTCTTTATCGTAAGCTTATTTTTAAGCATCAGCAAATCAACCATGTGTATGACTATAATGATTCATATTAAATCAAAATATAGTTAGTGTATTTCCTAAATATATACGAACATTTAAATGGGTCTAGCTATATACTTTATGATAAACATACAGTCAACCCGAACATGGATAATCCGAACCCTTAATAAAACTCTGTAAAAACCGAATACAAGCTTCAGAAAATTTTATTATAAAGTTCAGATTAGCAACATAGTAACTCTTTGAAAGCTGGACTTTTTGATATTTTTACATATAAAGACGGACTGTTCGGAATAGAGAGTTGACTGTATAATAAAGCTAAATATGTATTTAATGTTGAATTTTTATTATAGTTGACTGTATATGAAAATCGAGTATCTGTAATTCATTTCTATTAGAAAAGCTTAACGATAAGAATTATAAATTCACATTTTCATATGATCCGATGATCATTTCCTATGGCCTGACAACAAATGCCATAATCGGAAACATTTATAGTCTGTTAGTAATGCAAAACATGCTTATATTACGCCAAAGTAGTGTAACGGTCAAATCTTGCAAAACCGGAACTTTAGCCTTATACTTGGGAGTCGGAGTTTTGTTTGTTACGCCAATATTTTGTTTTCATTGGCTACGAACCTATACGGAGGGTCCGGATTTGCAGGACATAGATAAGTGTATGACTCTATCGCTATGGATATAGACTTTTAAAACTTATGTTAGCTCGACATAGAAGTGTGGCTCGCTATAGAGATTTTAGTGCAGTATTTCAATATAACTGTTTTGCTTCAAGGCTTGATCCAAGTGGACGCGCATAAAAAGTGCATACACATAACTCAGTGAAATGGTAAAATAACGTAATGTTAGTGATTTTTTACATATAACTCAATTTATCATTACGCAATTGATAAAAATATCCAGAATTGGATAATATTCCAGTGACCAATAAAAATGGGTTAATTTTTAGAAATGAGATTCATTTTTTTGTACTTAATGGACTGATCTTTTTAATTATCCGATACTGCTTCTTTTTTTTTCTTAAAAAAAACAACACATCCTTTTCTTTCGAAAAAAAATGATTGTCCTTTCAAAATATAATGAAACCTCTCAAAATAACAGTCCTGGTGGTGTCCTGACTTACACCTATAGATGGAAAATAACCAACTGGACTGAAGTTAGGCCTTTCATGGAGCATACTAGCCCCTCTTTTAATGCTGATGGTCTGCATTGGTATGTATAGCCTGCTTTATTTTTGCAAAAACTAATTACAGCATCTTGAATTGACTACTGGGTTTTAAGGGTTTTTAAGGTATTAGGCTGAGCCTATTCTTCGATAATGTAATTTAAAAGGGTTATTCCAATTTATTTTTTATGCAATGTTCGTAATTCTCTTAAATGATTACAATTATTATTACAAGTTCTACAAAGGAAGACAAAAGAATCCGCAGGTACTTTATAACTTAATAATTGACTATAATTTAATATACTCCTACCTTTTTTTCACTGTTGATATTATTTGAACTGTTTCTTTTGATAAGGCCCTGTCTTTGTATTTAGGTATCGTGGAGACAACACCAGGATGTCTTCAAGGCATTCGTAAGAAAGTCAGTATTATTTTCGTATTGGAAAATTTGAGAACAAGAGGAATGGATTTTGGAAAGAGTATGTTTAAATTAATACCTTTTTTATTTATTTATTTATTTATTTATTTTTTAGCATTCTTTTATGTTGTTATTAATTAATTTATTGCATTCCCATTATTTTTATTAGTGGAGCTGCCCGTTTGGTTCTGTGATAGTATGCATGTTTTGAATTATTATACTTTTTTTCTTATCTACTTTGCAATATATTTATTGATATTGAATTTACAGAACATTCTACTTGGGGAGAAGAAAATCTTATGTCTTTAGATGAAATGGATAGGTAAATATTTTATAAACTGCTTATTTGTGTTGTATATAACCATATTTTCTAAAGTCTTATAAAAAACCAATTTTTATAGATTTATCAGTAATGATACCGTTTCCCTTTGTGTCAAATTTGAAATTCAAGAATCTATCATAGATGCATTACCCGAAATTGTCAATCCTTTTAATAAGCTAGTTAACTCTCCAAAATTTTCTGATATAACTTTCCGTGTAACTGATGATTATGGACGAGATAAGTTATTTTATGCTCATAAGGGAATTCTTGCTAGTTCATCACCAGTATTCGAAGCAATGTTGACAAATGGAATGAGAGAGACTTTTGAAGATGAAATTCACTTAAGCCAAACAAATCATTCAGCTTTTCTTGCTTTACTCACTTTTATATATACTTTTAAAGTCAATAACACTTCATTGAACAATGCTGAAAATTTATTAGCTTTGGCCGATAAATTTGCTATTATCCCCGTTCGGGAAGAATGTTTACGTTATTTCCGCTTGGAAATGAATACTGAGAATGTATGGGGAATTTGGGCAATTGCTGGTATGTTTTTACACTGGTGCGTGCTGTATTTTTTTTTTATATTCTTATCTATATATTAACTTTTAGTCTTTATAAGAAAAATTTTCATGTGCTAAAACCTCAACTACATGTCGGGATTTTGTTGCTCTTAATCTGGATACTCTATTGGATAAGCAATCGACACTTTGTGCTGATCCAAACATTCTCTGCCTCGCTCTCGAAAATGATGAAGCTAATGTAACTTCTGAAGAAAAGATTTATGAACTTGTTGTTCGATGGGCAAATTATTCATGCACCAATGATTCATCCAGTAAATTATCAACTAGAAAAACTTCTTCCAAGAGCATAAAAGTTGATGCTTTATCATCTACTCCATCCTCCTCATCATCTGCTTCCATGCTTTCAGAACTTCCAAAAGATGCCGGTGATTCCAGTCAATTATCTGAAGGCAAAGAATCTGTGGATCAGGATTTTAGCGATAATGAAACAATGGACGATGATGATGATGATGATGAGACTGAAGATGCTCATAAGTTTCCAAAACCTTGGAAAGGTGACAGATTGGCAGCTCTTCCATCTTTGCTAAAATGTGTTCGATTCCCAGTGATGCAAAAACGTTATATTGTTGAAAAAGTTGAGGGAAATGCAACTGTTATGTCCGCCGAAATTATGAAAGATCTTGTGAGTGAATTTTATTTATATCGTTCGACCTAATAAGTTTATCGCGTATTAATTGTTTGTTTATTCTATTAGATAATTGAAGCTTATCGATTTCATTTAATGCCTGATGTGTCTATTCATCCTACTAATAGGACCAAACTTCGCAAAAAAAAGACAAAAATTACTGATTAAATGAATTTATATTTAGGTTTAAACACTAGATTAGTAGCTTTCATAAATTTGTATATAGTTATGGTATTGTTATATGAACATTCTTATAATTGAAAATAAAACATTGTAGACTAGTTAAATATATTGAACAATTTGACTAATCTTTGATTAACAAATCTCTAGACGTTAATATTTATATAATACGGTCAAACCTGTATAAATGAATACTGTTTAAATGAATATCCTGTATAAATGAATACAAATTTGAGAACCAAGTTGGTTATTAAGGCTAATTGCATAAACTGCTTAACTGAATAATGCATAAAGTTTTTAATTTTTTATTAATAAAAGTTTTATAAAAGTTATTCTATCTCACAAATTTTAGAATTTGATTGTTTAAAATTATAACATATAAAAATTTTATTAATATTTTTTAATATAATTTGATTTTTGTAAATGAATATCCTGTCTAAATGAATACAAAATTGGTCCACCGACCATATTCATTTAGACAGGTTTGACTGTATAGAGTTATTTGAAAAATACAACATTATCTAGCCGTGAAATTTAATATGCCAGCTTCTGGACCCCTTCGGGGCCTAGAAGCTGACATATTAATTCGCTGCCTAACAAATAAGTAATTGGAGCTATTGGCTGCGTAACATTCAATAACAGTATTATCCAGATAGTTACGACGACCGAACCATCGAGTTATTTTGATGATTGCGTCATTATCAAATAACGAAGTTATTTGCAATCATCACCAGAATAACTCGAGTTATTCTGTTGATCATAGTAGCTGTCGGATAATATGGGCTGTGTTCTGAGAAAGGGGCCAAATTAACAAAAAAAAAGTTTTGCGGAAATTTGATTATTATCTAAAGAAAATACAAACTTTAAAGAGTTATTCTGCAAAATTTTATTAAGTTAACAGAATTTGTTTCTTAAGTAAAAAATGATTCTGGATTAGTTAAGCTTAAAAAAATTTTTTTGTAAAATTGTCAATTTGGTTCCTTCTCTCAGAACACAGCTCATATATATTATTTGAAGGAATTTTAGATATAATTTCGAGTCTTCCGAATAAAACCTTTGTTTTTAATAAAAAGAACTTTGTAAAATGAATAATATACTGTAGTTTTACTTAGGGTTGTTAATGGGTTGGGTTGGGTTGGTTTGGGTTGACCCAATCTTCAACCCACTCCACTAAATTAGACCTA
>CAJVPZ010000278.1:0-21304 GCA_910592135.1 Racocetra fulgida | reverse complement strand
GATTTTATCTAATTAAAGGCGGGTTTATACAAACACTTTAAAAAAAAGCAGATTTTACATATTCTAATAAATAAACTTGGGTTTTACATGATCATCTCAGATTTTACATGATGCAATCTACAAACGCGGGTTTTACCAGTTGGCAACTCAGGTTTCACCCTGTCGTATTATGATTACACTTTCTAAGCATAAAGTACATACCTTCTCACGAGTTATACTTGAAAGCTGTGATTCTTTTTAACGTTTTTTAAAGTTCATAATCTTGGTGGGTAAATGAGGTTTTACTTAGAAAGCTTCAAAGCAAGAAGGATTTGTTGCATTGTAAGTACTATATACGTATATACAAAAATAGAATGAAAGGCTATTTATGAAGACGTGATTCTTCTCAGCTTTATTATTTTTTCCAGTTAAAACTATAAATCCACAAAGTATTTGTATAGCTAAGCTGTTATATCTAGTATTATTAGTGCAGTTTCCTTTTAAGAAACCCCTGAAAATGGCTTTTGAAAAAGGTCTACCGTTGCAATTTACTATTAAAAATAGACCTATCATATAGATGTCGATCACCCGAATTTCATATTAAAAATTTTGCACCCCTGATCTGCGTGACAAATCGTGTGACTGATATGTACATTAACGTAAATTAACATAACGTTCACAAGCGCCTAATATATTTTTTTTGTATAAATTAAAAAACAAATTAGACTATTTTTGTAAAAGATAGTCGTTAAAATGTATGCTATAAACAACAATGAAAAAGATTTAATTGAAACTATATAACATTGAACATGAGTCAGACAGACAAAGAACTCCGTTCACTTGGATGGAAATATGAAAAAGGCATTGGAGTCGAGAAAGACGAACGTAAGGCTTTTGAATACTATCAAAAATCTGCTGACATGGGTTATGCAATTGCAACTTTCGATGTTGGAATTTGTTATAACAACGGAATTGGAGTTGAAAAGGATGAACATAAGGCATTTATATATTATCAAAAATCTGCTGATATGGGGCACGTTAGTGGAACATATAATGTTGGATATTGTTATCGAAATGGAATTGGAGTTGAAAAGGATGAACATAAGGCATTCATATATTATCAAAAATCTGCTGATATTGGGAGCGTTGATGGAGCATTTAATGTTGGATATGGTTACGACAATGGAATTGGAGTTGAAAAGGATAAACATAAGGCATTCATTTATTATCAAAAATCTGCAGAGATGGGGGACGTTAGTGGAACATATAACGTTGGATATTGTTATCAAAATGGGTTCGGAGTTGAAAAGGATGAACGTAAGGCGTTCATTTATTTCAAAAAAACAGCAGATATGGGAGACGTTAGTGGAATGATAAGAGTTGGAGATTGTTATAGAAATGGAATAGGAGTAGTAAGGGACATACAACGTGCTAATCATTGGTATCGAAAGGGAAGGAATATAAAAAAGATAAACATAGATGTCTTACACGAAGACTTAGATCATGACGAATTAAAAAATGTAATAAATAACGAAAAGTACAAACTAACGTGGATTCCTTACAACGAATTTAAAAACGTAAGAGAAATTGGAAAAGGTGGATTTGCAATTGTATATTATGCTTATTGGCTTGATAAAAATGAACCTTTATGGAAAGATGTTGCACTAAAATTAATTAATAATTCAAACAAATGTAGTCAAGAATTTGTTGATGAGGTAATATTATTTAATTAATTATTTGTATTTATTTTTATCATTTAAAGTCATTTAAGTGATTCAATTATTAAATATTAAATATTAAATAGTTGAAGAAATACTGCGATATTGGATACGAAAATCCATCGTTTTTAAAATGCTACGGAGTATCAAAGGATCCAGTTTCAAATGATTATATTATAGTTTTGGAATATGCAGAAAAAGGATCATTGCGTGAAAATCTTTCTAAAGTTGTGAAAATGGATTGAAAAAAAAAGTTAAATCTATTGTATTGTGTGGCTTCGGATCTTGAATCCATTCATTCTCAGGAATTAATCCATAAAGATTTGCACTCCGGAAATGTTTTGCAAGATCTTTTGCATAATGCATACGTCACAGATCTGGGACTTTCAGCATCGTCTGATATCAAACAGGATGGTAAAATTCATGGCGTCATGCCATACATAGCACCTGAGGTCTTGATGGGTCAGCAATTCACCCAAGCGGCTGATATATACTCTTTCGGTGTTATTATGACCGAGATATCTACTGGAAAAAAAGCATTTGATGCCGTTCCTTTTGATATTGAACTTTCTTTAAAAATTTGTAAAGAAAATGAACGACCAGAATTTGGTGAAGGAACTCCAGAATGCTATATAAATTTGGCTAAGAGATGTATGGATTCTGATCCAGATGAACGACCAACGGCTACCATCATCAGCTCAAGAATCGTTTATTGGCTTGATGAGATGGCACAGAAGAATGATAACGAGATCAAAAAACAATTTTTAGAGGCTGATAAAATAATATCAGAAGTCAAATCATCGATTCATCCGAATCATAAATATATGAGCCAACTGATTGACACAAAAAAGATAAACGAAGCTTTAAATTTAAATAGTCAGAATATGTCTATTCAAGGCTTATGTCTTTCAAACTACGATATTTCAAATTATGGTTATGTAAAAAATAAGTCTTACGAGAATTAAAATAATTAATGAATGCGAATATTCAAGATTTCTATTATTATTATTTTTTTTAAGATAGAATTATATATTACTAAATGACGTGTGTTTTTCTGTCTTCATGCTTTGATTAGCTACTTATTAAACACATGACTAAAGATCAGTTCACGTAGCAAAGCCGCGCAAATGCTTATTTTATATATTTGAAGCCAAGTCTACCTTAGTTGATAAGTACAGTGCTTTTTTAAGATTATTTTCCTTAAACCGTTTTCCAGGCAAATTCCCCTGGAAATTTCATGATTAAGCCATCGCAGCATATTTGAAGCTACATTATAATATCCCATATTTAAGCAGAATAAACCTTTTTATTTATTCTATATACTTAGTTATATTTCCAACATATAGAGAAAAAAGAGGGTGATATAACTAAGGACGCTAGTGAAATTAATTTCACCAAATTTCACCAATTCAACAATTTCACAAATAGTGTGAAATTATTTCACTTTCTAATTTAAATTTCACCAGCATCTTTAGATATAACTATGTATGACAGTATTTGAATAAGGGCATCAATTACCGCACTAAATATTCATGGCCTGTTCATGACGTATGAAGAGGGTAATCATGAAGTGTAGCATAAAGAACAAAAACCAGAACAACTCGAATAAAGAAAAATAACAAAGCAATAAAATCTTTCTGCAGGGTAAGTGTTAGGGCTAGCAAAAAATGTATTAATGTATATGCTAAAACTTCGCAAGAATTTTTTTTGGAACACAAAAGGTTGTTTCATATGCAAAATTTCTATTGATGATTTCTTGAAAAAAGAGTAATACTCACACACAACACGACTAATCCACTAATCCATCACGCTATATCGATAAGCTACCGATGAAGAGTGCACCTATTGACAGGAAAATTTTCATATATAGGAATCCCACAGCAATAGGCAAAAATTTTTCTTAAAAAAAATTGAATTCTTAACGAATTAAAGTAATAGGCATTTAATTTTTATAAATTTACAAAATCAAAATTTTTGGCACATTGCCCCTTTGCTGCGGGGTTCTCATATTTAGTTTAGTATTTGATTTAAATTATCTGAAAATAAAAGATTATTGTGCAGTGTGAGAAGGACGGCAGCAGCAGTCAACCATCCTAGCGTTACCAACCTAAAAACTTCGTTATCTGGTTAAATTAATGGATTGGATTTGCCACTTTGTACTAAATCTAGTACATTTAAAAAAATCGATTAAAATTTTTAAAAAATATATACTTAAAAAATTTTTATATACAAATATCTAATAGATATTCAAAAATTATATAACCATATTTTTTTTTATATTAATACAGTGCACCCTCTCAAATCTGATAGGCATGGTGAACAGCTTTTGTATCAGTTTTGAGAGGTTATCAGATTTAAGATACCGATGGCCTACCGGTCACATGATTATAAATAAATATAATTGGCTAGATATATTTTTATATATCTACTTGGTCAACCCGAGCCAATCAAATAGATTTACAATACCTGACAAACCCGATATCTTATAGGAATCTGATCTTTTGAGTATCGGTTATCAGAAATGGAAGGTTATCGGATTTGAATTATGGAACAGACATGGTGGATCAATTTTTTATCGGGTATAGCAGGTTATCGGTTTTGGCAGGATCGGTTTTGGGAGGGTATACTGTAATAAAATTACTGAGATAAACAGTTTTCTATATTAAGTATTTTTTGTAACCTTTAGTGTACAAAATCTAGTACACTTTTTAGCTTTAATTATAATTATAATATATTAATAAATTTTATAAACTAAAAGTTTAATTATATAAAATAATTTGATAGCTTAATAATTAATTAAAAGCTTTTTTTTGTTATATTATAAAAATAATTATTTTTATTATAAGTATTTTTTAAAAATAATTGCAGATTATTACTATATATAGTAAGTGATACAAGTTTAACTAAAGTTTAAAAAAAAATTTATTGATTAAAATTTGTTAAGTTTTTAATTAAATTTATATAAAAATAGTATTTAATTTTAATTCTAATTTTTTTTTATAATTAAATTGATTTATTACAAATTATATTACTTTAAATTTTCAAAAAATTACAATTAGTTTTTAATATAGAATTTTCATCTAGTTTTATTGCTAAAAATTTTAAACTTAAATTACTTTTTATATATATATTGAATTTTAAAGATATTTTATAATATAAATTAGTAAACTTATCTTTACAACTTTTATTAAAAATAAAATTAAATCTATTTAATAAAAAAAATTTTTATAAGTAAATATATTCTGTAAATTTACTAGTAAATACTATAAAAATCTGAATTTTACTACAAATCCTAGAACAAAAAATTTTTTATAAAATTTAAAAAAAAGTTTAAAGCTATTATCTTTTTTTTACAATAAGCGAAAAGGTTAAAGTATAATAAAAAATATTTAATAAAGTAGTTTATTTTAAAAATAAGTAGATAACTTAGTTTAATGATGTACTAAATCTAGTACAATGTACTAAATCTAATACGTGTAAATCCAATCCATTAACATTAAATATCAGCTATCAAAACAAAAATACACCCAAACCCTATGGATGTTAACAGTCTGGTTTGGTTTATTTCGGTCCAGTCTGATCTGGTCTTTGATTAATCTATATTTTATTAAAGATTAACTAATTTGAACATATCCAGGCTAGTTCAGATTAAGTCTACCTCAGAATTAAGAGTAGACTAAATTTTTTCAGTCACTGAACGTTCTTTGGACTATCGATTTAGACCAGACTACCTAAGGGAGGGGACAAATATCAGCTAATTTCAAGTTATTAAGAGGCTATCTCATCCAACCTCCACCTAATTCAAATATTAGCCAATTAATTTTGATTACAATAAATATATAGTCTGATTAAATCACAAACTTCCCACACCTTAAAAAATCAGTTGATTCCTAACCCTCCCTAACATCCCTACCTAATGTTGGTAGCGTTAGGGTCCTATAATTAGGCAGAGGTCCAGGAATCATATGTGCGATCAACTCCTCACACTGTATTTTTCATGAATTCTAGTTTTCTCTATCCATTGCGCACCATATATTACTGTATTAATTGATATCTCTTGTCATAATGAATTCTTTCCAACGAGTAGCCTTTTGCATATATATTTGTGTTCGGTTCCGTTTCGATAACAATATTAAGTTTAATATGTTTAATGCATCATAATGCACTATTCCAGCAGATTATAAATGCCTTATGTTCATTTTTTTTAACACATTTTTCAATAACTAATTTAGTATTTTTGGTAATAAGTGAATACTTTATTACAAATCTAAGTTCATTTTTGTAACAGTTGCCTGCATTATTCATCGCAAGAGCATTATCTACAGCAAGATATTGATACTGTAAATGAATGCCTTTTAATTTTTTTTGTATAAATTAAAAAACAAATTTGACTATTTTGTAAAAGATAATAGCCGTAAATGTAAGCTATAAATAACAATGAAAAAAATTTAATTGAAGCTATATAACATTGAACATGAGTCAGACAGACAAAGAACTCCGTGAACTTGGAAGGAAATATAGGTAGAGGCATTCATATCTTACTAAAAGGCTGCAGAGATGGAGAACATTAATGGAACTTATAAGGCAAAGTATTATTATCGAAAGTGAAAAGGATGATCATAAGGCATTCGTATATTATCAAAAAATCTGCTATAGTGAAGCATATATGGTGTAATGAATAAAATTTTCTTTTCCTTTTTCTCCATTATTTTTTTTTTTATGTTAGTATAGTTTTATCATTATTTTTTTTTTATGTATACAGCATAATCCTTTTCCAATTCCATTTTGATAACAGTAACCGATTCTTTTCGTCTCGTGCAAATATTTAATCAAATATACTAAAATGGTATTTGATTGTGGCTTGGTGGTTTATTCCATGCAAGCGCGTATACGCTCGTAAACCCCACCAGCGTATGAGAAAAATCGGGATGCGTAAATTTTGATCGTCCCGGATCAAAACAAAACATGTGCATAAAAAAAAAAGAGAGAAAAGCGAATTACTCAAAAACTAGTGTTTAAATCGGCCTTTGACCACTAACAATAAATGCTGAAATGCCGGGACGTAATTTTACATATAACCGCGAACACTAACCTGAAACATAATAATAACATAAAGCCAAAAAAAACTTTTTCAAATGTGCCACAATACGCCACATCACGTTACTGCAAAAGTGTCTAGACTTCTGGTGGAGTCGTGCCCACTAACCACATAGAAAGATTTTCGTATGAGTGGCTGGTGTAAATCAATTGCCCGGGTAACTTATTTATACACTTTAAAGTATTTTTTGAGAACGTAACGTTTCACTAACAAAAAATCACCGTAAATACCATCTATACGTGTGGAAGAGAGTTAACATTTTTACTATTCAAAAATAATCAGAAATAATCAGTAACCTGAAGAACTTCACTTAGAAGCGAATCTTTTACTATTCGTTACTATAAGATCTACATATAAGTGTTAAATGTCAGAAAGAAACAACCGAGAAGTACTAAAAAAAAACGATCAATATGTAAGTTTTTTGCGTAATAAAAAACTTTTTATTGCCGTTTAATTTATTATGTTAAGAATAGATCTTAATACTTTTATGTCTTGCGTTGTTAGATCTGGCAGCATACTGGCTTTTTTGTGTGGATCTGAGTGTTTAGTATGTCCGGTATTCAGTTTGAGTTCGTTGTTAAATTGGTACTCTTAGGTTACAACAGTTAGATTAGTGTAGTTTTTAATTTTGTTTGGGTATTGTAATGTAGTGTATTTGTGTTTGTCAACCTTAAATTAAAAGGGTTGGTTTATATCTTATTGATTCTTTAATGCATCTTATAGATTCTTTATGCATTCGGGTTTATTAATAATAAATATCACATTTACCCACTTAATGCGTATATATCCATTCTCAAATACTTGAGATAAATCTTTTGGGGCAAATTTATTAGTTTATGAGCTTCTTTATACGAAGTTTTCGGTTTTAATAGTATTAACACGATAAATTGGGTTAAAAAATTGTGTAATTTGATTGGTTGATTATCACAGGTAATCACGGGTAGATCTACAAAAATTAAACAATCATATGAATGTCTTCCTACGCCCACTAACCTACTAGATTATCATCGCAATCTATATTTTTTTTGACATCAAATAATTGAGGAAAAGGATAAGCTTTAGGTAATTATCAAAGCAAATGCTAAACACTAGTCATTTTTAGAACCAATTTCGTTCGTGAGAATTTCATATAGTTTTTTAGGTATTAGAATCAAATTTTGGCGCAATAAAAAAAATTAATGTTGAGAGCAAATTAAAATGTTCAAGAATGGCATATTGGAAGTACCCAGATCAAGTTCTTGAGTTGGATTTTTCAGGTTAAAATATAGATTTATGTAAAATTTTATTAAGAAATTTCAATTACACTTAAATTTCGTTTCTATTCATGATATATAAATGAGTTTTTTAATCTGTGCAGTAGGAAGTGATTATACACAAAGCTTGTTTTATTACTTCTCTATTTACTAGATAATACATTTAGAATTTTTTTTTATAAATTTTAATACAACTAACAAAATATACAAATCAAAAATATCAAAATATATAGGTAACAATCTTAAAACTCTGTTAAGATTAGAATTTGAGATCGAATTAAAATCTAATTTATATCAAAATTTTGTAATTTGTTAATAAAATTAAAGTATTTTTTTAAAGATTTGGTTATATTGATAATTTACCGTATTTAAGATTTCTTATAAAGTTTTTTAAAATTTTGTTTTATTATACAAAATTCATACATATATATTGTAAAATTAAGTGTTGGTATTTTATTGCTCTATTGAAATTTTTGCTTATTTTATTTCACTGTTTTTATTGCTTTATTGAGAAATTTTAATATTTAATTATATTAAATTATTGTAAAATATATTGAATAAATTTGATGAGGGGTGCACACGGTGCATCCTATAGTAAAACAATATAAATAAGAATAAGAATTAGAGTTAGGGTTAGGTTAGGGTTGGAATTAGGGTGAAATTGTGGAAGAATAGTTTTTATTATATTATATGACAGGGTTATCTAATAAAATTTTAAGATATTGAAGTGGTGCAGGATGCACCAAAAAATAATACCTGAATATATTTATCTTCTAATTTAATAAATATTAAATAATTGCAAATTATTATGAACAAAATTTTTGTCACAGATGTTCATATAATTGGATGATAGTGAAATTTGAATCTATTTTATATACAATTTTTAAAAATTTTTGGTTGGCTTTTTTTATAGTTAAGTTAGAATTTAGAAGTTATTAGTAAAATAGTATAAGTGAATTTTGGTAGGGCTTATATTTTAAATCTAGACCTTTAATTTTACCATTATCCAATTTCATGACTATCTGTGACATATTTATATATGTTGTGCCTCAGATCCTTTTCTGTGTCAGATCGAAGATAATGCACCTCAGATACTAATTATCAGGTGAGATGCATAACTTGTAAATCAGTCACTTGAGATGCCTCAAACTATAATTTGATGCAGATATTCATTTAACAATAGCAATAGTGATAGATAATTATTAAATACATAGTAAATGATAGTAAATGATAGTAAATGATAGTAAATGATAGTAAATGATAGTAAATGGTTGTAAAAACATTTCAAAGATATATTCAAACAATTGAATATAATTTGGTTAGAGACAAATGGATATAAAAGTCTTATGTCTAGGCTTCGTTTATTTTTGGCCTCTTGGCTTTTACAAAAAAAAAAGAGTTTATCTTTCTTGGGCTTGTTGAGCTGTTTAACCTTCCTTAAATATGAAATATACCTTTATCAGTAAAAGTACTCTAGAACAAATTGTAAATAATTATATACTTAATCTACCTGAATCAAAGTGCGAAAAAGCTTTAATCAACTATGAACTTTTAATGAAAATAAAAACCATTTTATTAAACCCTAAAGACCACACATTATATAATAAAAACACTTACAGCTAGAAATTTCAGCTTAAAGAAATCACACCAGGTGATTATAGAGTAATTGAAAAAGAGATGGATAACCCCATTTTAGTAAGAGAGAAATTTTATAAAGTCTTTTGTCAAGTTCATAGTGAGGTTACACAACATGGGAAACAAAAACAAACATAGAAGTCTGTGCATGAAAGGTAAAGCTAGATCAAGTAGAATATTATCGAAAAGTTTATTAATAATTGCACTGTGTACGTTGTTTGTAAACCTGTATCATCTCTAGCAGCAAAGCTAATAATAGCTAATAATTTTTTGTTGTACATCCAAATAATTCATCACTTGCTTTAGATTTATACATATTTTGTCTTATAATTATTATTATTATTATTTTTTTTACAAATAGATCTAATTGATTTATCTTTTGATCTGAATGAAGAATTTAAGTATGTTGGTCATTTGAGGGATCACTTCACCAGGTTCTCTTAGGCAAGAGTCCTTATTTCTAAAAGGCCAATCGAAGTTGTGGCATATCTATTTGAACTTTTTCATTCACTTGGATCATCACCGATAATTCTACAGTTAGATAATAGAAAGGAGTTCATTGTTCAGGTTATTAAGGAACTGATTGAGTTATGGCCAACTGTAACTATTATAAATAGAAAACCCCACCACCTCTAATCACAAGGCCTCATTGAATGAGTGAATGGGATCTTATAGCGAAAATTAGAAAAATGTTAAGAAAATACCAGTTGTAAGAACTGGTCATTTGGCTTAAAATTTGTTAATGCAGTGATGAATAATTCATGGTGTCGCTCTTATAAAAAAACACCATTTGAACTTGTTTATAGTTGTAAACTACATAACAACAGTACCTTTGTGAATGAATTATATGAAAAAAAATTTATAATAAAGAAAACATTCCAAATACAGTTCAGATCGAAATCGACAATACATTAAATTTGAATGATAATATGGAAGGCATATTTTATTTATTTAATTTTTTTTTAAATTGATTTACTTGTTTATTATTTCTTTACTAATAATAATCTATTAGATCAAGATCTGAACCAACCTAATTATTTTGATGATCCATTGAACAATGTCGATGCCAATACATACCAATGCCAACACTGATGCCAATGCCAACACCAACACTGATGCCAATGCCAACCTTGATGCCAATACCAATTTTGATGTTGATGTTGATGTTGATGTCTATGCTGATGCTGATGCCAATGCCAATGCCAACACCAATGGTATTAAGTAACTTAAATTTGACCTTTGTTTTATTGTATAATAGAATTTAATTCTTTAGACCAACCTCTGAATTCAGTTCAAGCTAATATCACAAAACAAGATGCCAATGTTATGCAACATGAAATTCTACAAACTATTGCTCGAAAAGATCTTCAACAATATACCAAAAAGTTGACTAAGCAAATGTTGAAGAAAAGAAATTAAATAATTTTAAGGTTGGGGACCTTGTTCGAATAAGCATTCCAAAGATAGATTGGTTTAGTATCGATTACCCCTCTTTGCCCTGTAAAATTTTAGAAGAAACTTGTAAGCAACAATTCCAGCTAAGATGTAAATTTGGCACAATCAATGTATGTTATTCTGCTGGTGAACATGAAGAACTTGGAACTTCAACTTACCCTGAACTTAATACAATTCTACTGGACAACTTATCCATCTGAGAGGCAGCAAGGCTCCAAAGTGTTGGAATGGTATCGAGCTCTATTTGCAGTTGTAAGAGTTCGTGTGATACTAATAGGTGTAGATGTAAAAAGGTCGAAGAAAAATGCACAAGCCAATGTCATGATGGGCGGCCCTATTTGAATAAAAATTAGTATTTAATTTTTAATTTAATATGTAAAGCAATAATAAATAAATAAAATATATTGTTTGAAGTGCTTTTAAATTAGTTTACTGTAGTACAATAAATTTGCTAAATTATATATGTACATACGTACGTACGTACTAAATTTGAAATAAAAAATAACCGATTATATTTTTAATTTGTGCCTCATATTACAACTGAGGCACCTCAAGTGACCGATCTACAAGTTATGCACCTCACCTGACGATCGGCATCTGAGGTGCGTCATCTTTGATCTGACGCGAGAAAGGATCTAAGGCACAATATATATAAAGATGTATTCTTATTTTAAAATTTTCTATTGACTAACAATGATAATATTATAGTTAAGCCTAATAAATAAAATCAAAAAACGTATAGAATAGATTAATGAACTAGTGAAATAATAAAAGGTGTAAATAGATTCAATTTATAAATTTATAAATTTATTTCTTACCTTCAATAAAGAACAACACAGAATTCATCAACTCGAATTGTGTTCGAATTAGAAGAACAAATACAAGTGTTTTGCTCTTTAAATCCTGATTAATCGAGCCTAATTGATATAGACATGTGACTCTATTATTGGGTGAGTTCGTAACGTAATCTAGAGCTCTAATTACTCGGATATAGTCCATCCACGCTTCGATCAAAGCACTGCCATTATGAAGTTGGAACTACCTCAGTAGAACTATGAATGATGTACTAATTAGATCCCAAAGTTTATACATATTATGTATAATGTGAAAATCACACATGTTTTTTGGAAAATCCATATTCAGTGCTCTAGCAAAAAAAAAAAAAAATTGTTTACAAATTTTGGTATAAGCTAAACCTTGTCACAATCATAATTCTAATCCTAATATTATATATTAATATTTTAAAAAATTACGTATATGTTACAATTTCATAATTGTCTTGATGAATCTGATTCATATTGATTATATATAGTTAGTACTGTACATAACAGGGGTAGAATTACCCCAGGGCGGACCCCCCAAAGTTTGGGTGATGATCGACATCACATCACATCATCATACCGCAGTTATAATCCGATCACTGATTGGATGATCATCTCAGATTAGATGAATCAGTTTTCGAATTCAGTACGACAAAAAAACTGCTCTAAATCTTTAACGAAAAGACTCAACCTCTATATATATCTTCTATTCGAACAATAAGATTTAAAGATATTAAATAAATTCGTATTTAAAATTAAAAAAAGTAGAAATTATTTCTATTTTATTCAAATAAAAACTTCAAAATAAACTGGCAATTCAATCAAACAACTATATAACTAACTGATGGTTTTTAGAGTAAAAAAGGTTTAAAAATTCTCTTTATAGAGTAAATTATTATATTTCTATACTGAACTTTATAATTTTTTTTTATAAAAGTTTGTTATAGAGTCCGTTCGTTATATCCGAAGTTAGCTGTATAATATCAATTCTATTATTTTTTTTTTATTAATTGCTATTTATTTTTTCACTAATATTTCAAGGTTTAATTAGTCTTCATCATCAATTACTATATTTTCTAACTGTTTTGGCTCTTCCGGAAATAAAAGATACATAAGATATAGTTTCTTAGTATTTTCCAGTGCCCAAGTTGCTTGCTGACACCTTCTCCATTCTACAGGCTGAATATCTTTCTTCATTGGTGCCAAATGATTCCATTTCATCATCATGCTAACTTGTTTCCAATTATTTGCAGATTTTTCGGTACAAACCCGCTTGAATGCTTGCGCAAACAATTCCCAGTTTGATTCTATGTAGGTATGAGCTTCTTTATCTGGATCCTCATTAACATCAATGCTGTAATTATCAGATGTGCAATCAACATACATTTTATCAACTAAAGCTTCAGGAAATTCAGTGTTAGTGGCATCAGAATTACAAATAATAAGAAATGGGGTTGTACGACACTTGAATTCACTTCTAATCAAACGTTGTCTTTTTCCATTAGGTAAGTTCACAACCTGCCTTACAAGATGTTTACACAATAAATAACAGCTACCAACAAATGCGAAACAACTACAAACCTACTGATCAAGACTAGTAAAGTATGAATTTTCTGAACTTGTTATTAAATCAATACTCCTCTTTCTTTTGTTACTATGACTATTTGTACGTAATTTTACTTGCTTCTCTTCATTCGCACTAGCATAGATCCATGCCTTTTTAAAATCATCTCACCAGGATGGTTCTATTATACCAGCCTAAATCTGCAAAAACCGGTCTTTCTGAGCTGGCATCACCTCATTTAAAAGTGTCCACAGCATGAGAGCCAGCCTTGGCTAGTTAAATCGTTGTAGGTAATGGCGCTTTATAACACTTCAATGACCCTCAATCTTTATTGTCGTTTTTCTGTAGGGTATAGTGGGCTTAGTTGAGCGAGCTCAAAGATGCCACCTCTGTAACGAATACCAATTGGTCCAAAGGTAGGCCCAGAGCAACTGTAATTCATGTTGAGTACAGAATTGATACATCTCCTTCACAGCACTTTTTCTTATGGCCTCTAACTCCATTGTACCACCTTGTGCATCCACAGGTATTAAAGGGTGCAAGTCAAAGTGCCTCTGCATCAATTCTAAATTTTTTTCTTGAAAAGTAAGAGGGCATATAATATATGACCATGAATTACGATCTTCTTCCATTGAGTAAAACCTGAGATCGATGAAGTTGAATTCATTAAATGTTTCGCTTGCATCATAATTTACGGTTATTAATCCAGCATTGCCTGTAACAAATTTTATAATTAATACAAAATCTTCTAACTTATTTTTTTTTTTTTAATTTAGGGTGCTCTCAAGCATCTAAATCAGAGTTCAATTTTTAATTAGTAGAAAATAAATTATTCGGTCTAGCAAGTTCATTATCATGATGAAAAAAAGATGGACAGAGACCATCTTTTTTTTATCATAGAGTTGTGCTGATTGACTAAAATTTAATATCCATGTTTCACAATATGAACCTTCGACGAAATTACCATAGGGTTTACTTCAATTGATCGTAATACTTGTGCACGATCTCTATAGTTAGCTAATTACACTAAGAGAGATGCTTGAGAGCACTTTTATTTCTTTTTTTTCTAATTTATTCTTTTTTTTTTCTAAATTATTATTGCTTTTTTTTTCTAATTTATCTTTTTTTTTTTTGTAATTTATTAATATTTTTTTCTCTAATTTATTGATTTTTTTTTAATTATTTGTATATTACCTGATAGTTTTGCCTTTTCTTTGAGTTTACATTTTACGGCATGCTTCATATACCAGGTGTATAATTGAACTACTGATGCCTCCCACACCTCAGATATGGCATTAATCCTCACAAAATCTTTATCGATAAGCACGAAGTTTGGATTAATATTATATGACTTTATGACTTTCAGAAATTGTTCTAATATTATATGACGTTTTTCTGTATAGGTGCTTGTATTTGTTGCCTTAATTGTATTCATTATAAGATATGCGATAGAAAAACCAGATCCATCAATATCAGCGACAAGACCATAAAGTTTGTAACGCCCATGAGCGGTTTTATATATTGCATCTATATAGAGCTCAGATATATGGATATTATGATTATTAAATTCCTTTAATAACGGGGTTGTAAATGCTATTGCAGTGGATTCTGAATCCTGTATATCCAAGCACTGATAGAAATCCTGATTTCTATATTCATTGAGTAGCCAGCATGCAGATTCTACTAGATTATTATGACATCGATATACATTTTTGTTTGCTATAGTTTTCTAATAGTGTATTTGCTTTTGCAAATACTTTGAAATATCGAACCCTTGGTGCCTTAGATGGGTTGTTAACTGAACTGTTGTAAGATACGCATAGGCTTTAATTTCCTCACGTAGTTCTTTTGGCATCTCAACACATAAATTTGGTCATTGATGAACAGATCTGTGCTGAATATTTACTTTTGCAAGACCTACGACTGTATCAACTCGCACTGTAATCTTGCCCTTACAGTTATGACAAACATGTCTTTTGCGATTAGATTCTTTATATTCCTCACTTTGTGCCTCATTTGACTGGCAACACAGATACATAAACCTGCTGACTGTATTACTATACTTTTTTGAGTAGACGGTCTCATAAAACCTATGGTAGATATATTTATTAGCTAAGTATTAAAGGTAAAATAAGAATCATTAAAGGAGTAGATAAAGTGATAAATCAAATAATATTGATTATAATATATATTTAATATATTATCGTATCTACTCCCTTCATGATATCTCCTTTATTTAATACTACGAAATACAGCATTTTGGTTCTTTTATAACAAATCAAGGTTTAGAGAGGTTCTAACCGTAATTGAAATTTTTATTGGGCTATATTCCTAAGTGCATACTTTATCCATAGCAAAAACTTTGGTAAATATTAGCATATTACAATTTATATAGTTCCTTGTGTGGTTAAAACTGATAATATATCAATATATATAAAAGTTAATGATTAAACATTAATATTTACATATAAAGAATTCGGCTCTAAACCCCAATTTGTTGTGAAAAAACTCATTTGTTTTAATAAATTATATATACACCCATGAAAAGTTATCTTCTCCTTCAATTTCAATAATTACAAGATTAGCAATTTCTTTAGGTGTCATATTTTGAGTATCCATATTCATTTTTACTAAAAGATGTGTTTGGTAAGTAATATCTGCTATTCTATCAACGTTGGAATCTGCTGTCACTTCTTGAATCTTATCTGCAATGAAGTCACTGCCTCAAGAAAATCGATCTCTATGCATACTTCATTATCATTATGTTCTATCTCTTGGCCAATAGCTTCAGATTGGTCAATTGGTGTAAGATTCTGACTATTCTTTTTTTTTCAATCACGATTTTTTTTGCATTTAATGCATGTTTCGTACTGAGTACCTTCCCAAACAAATTGGTTATCCTCACGATTAACTTTACACTTAGTGCACCTTTTCATTTTAAGCTAATTTATGAGTACTGAAACTTAATATAATATGAATCAATCTTGGATTTTGGCTTTCGAATGAATATTGCCATGGTGAAAATGTTTATATTTATATGAATGGATATCTTATTAAGCATTATTTTTTTATTTATTTATAATATATATAATAGGAATCTAACTGAAAGGCCTCTAATTTCCAAAGTATTCAAACTTATACAATTCAGAGATTTTTATCATTTAACAATAAAAACTTCTAAAAATCGTATGAAACCATTAGAACACTAACAGAAAAGAGCCTCCTCTCAGATGGCCTCCTCAATGGCTCCCCAGAACAATGACAGGTTCTAAAATAATCGATTATATATGTTAATTATTTTGGAACTTGTCATTGCTTTGTAGACTATCAAGTAAGCCATCAGGAAGGGGCTATATTGAGCTCTTTTCTGTTAGCTCATTAGAAACCTTGATCTTTTAATTTAATTGTGCAGCCAATTCTAAAGTAAGACCACATCCTTTCTCAAACATCTGAAGCGAAGTTAATGTTCAGGTACACAATTAGCAACAATAATTTAAATGTAATTTGAGAATTAAGGGTCTGATTATTTATTTAATTTATTTCATAAATTTCAAATATTTAAGTTTTATTAAATGTGCCATTCTTTTAATTTCTTTGACACTATTTTACTTTAAACATGAGAACACGATTATGACCTGAGCTGCATTTGAGTGCATTAGAATAGATAAGATGAGAAATAAGTAATTCAAACAGAAGCAAAGCACAAATATGGTGATAAGCAGAGCCAGTGGTCGTTAGAAGCAACTAAATTTTAATGTAATCATATGTTCTTCAGTGAGTTCTTAATATATCATTCCAGTAAGTTCTCTAGTCATCAGTTAAGAACATGCATATAATTATTTACTTATACAAATCAGTTTAAGAACAAAAGTAATAGTCGCATGTTTAGTACAAAAGTAGCAAAGTTAGCATCTTAGCACAAACAATGTTGTTAGCTATTTTGCTAAAAAATAGCGCTATTTTAGATGCTACTAAAATCCACTGGCTCTGGTGGTAAGGTTGGTTTATTCAATGCATTTACTTTGAATTCAATGAGTTTGAGTATTGACTAGGAGCTAGAAATGATTGTTGGCAATCGCACAATCACGATCACTACAGCATACAAAAAATAATATTTCAGGTCAGAATTTTGCAAATTATTGAAGTACAATCAAATGTTTTTTATATCAGTGAAGTATGTGTAAATATAAACAATAGAGACAATGAATATAGTTCGTGATAATAAGAGAATATTGACAATACATTTTTAAAAATAAAATAACAATACATTAAAAAATAACAATACATTTTATTTATTATTAAAGTGTACAATTTGTTTTTATTGAATAAAATTGATAGACTTTCACATAGTATTGAATAAAAATTTTATATAAAACTGACAAAATAGATTTCTGGATTCATAATAGAATTTGGAAGCGTCCAGTAAATCAGGCATAAACTGATCGATCGTATTATAAAACTAAGTTAAATATTCATTCTTTCGAAGCGAAAGATATATCAGTATGCATTTAAATGGCTTATTGACTTGACCATAATAAAATATTTACGGATTTCTTATTGCTGCTTAAAACTTTCAAATTTGAACACCATAATATAATATATACGAATTTCTTATCGTTATTTAAAGCTTTCAAATTTGAACCAGCCGAAGAGTTTGTATAGCCTAATCCTGTCTATTAAAAATTTCATCTTATAATAATAATTAAATAACTCTTATCATTATTCACAAGAAAACTTCATGCAAAAAATTGAATCTCTTTTAAAGGCCGTAGATTAACGTATTTTAACATTATTAAATTTTTTTAAATTCTTTTTAGTTATTTGTAAGGTATTTTATTAAATATAAAGCATTTACTATCTAGATTTAATAATGAACGAACAGGTACTACTGCTAAAATGAAGTTTCGAGCACGATAAAATCAAAATCGATTTGCTGCGGCAACTGCGGCGATGATGTGATGTGATGTCGATCATCACCCGAACTTTGGGGGGGTCCGCCCTGGGGTAATCACAGGGGTAGTAGAATCCGTGGTTTAATGAGTTATTTTGTGTGCACTTATGCCAGCTCATATCTACTGGAAGTCATTTTACCTTTTTCAACGTGCAAGTTTGTATTATTTTAGTACAATAGCAATAGTACTATTATGAAACAAAAAGCAAAGTCCTAAAGTCCCGAATTAAAAAACAATAAACTGTTTGGAGGCTTAGGTCTTTTAGAGCTTTATTTCAAACTGAATTTCGAACTAAGATTGGACTGCCTACATAGGGATTGGAACCGCCTAAATTTTTTCTTAATCGTTTAATCGTTTAATCGTTTAATTTGGCCGGCATTAAGATAATTCCGGCCCACGACCAACATAATTCTGCCTGGAATTATGGAACAATTTTTTAAACGATTAAACGGTTCCAATCCCTATCTTTTGAAATATTCTCCACCCTTAAGACAATAACTGTAATACGATTTAAATAAACTATGGGCTTGCAGACGAAACAACTACATGGTCACTTGTGAGTTACTATGCCGCAGTAAATGCATGATTTATAAGCATGTCGTTTATTAATGATGATGTAATTAAAAAAATAATAATAAGTGCGTGCGTATTTGCATATGCCAATTATTTAAAACCAGTTAAAATTCTATGAATAAATTAAAAATTTTTTTTTCTAATTTTAACTGGTAATCAAATGAAAAATGATTAAATTTTTTTAATTAATTTTGAACGGTAATCGAGATTACTGATTAGGTTTTACACATTCATTGTTGAAGCTGCACGCAGGATCACAACCTTCTCCGCAATGATCATCTGAACTTCCTATTTACAGTCAATATCCACAATTAATAATCTTTGGGAGTATATTTTTTTTTTAAAAAAAATTTAAATATAACTTACCGCAATATTTAAATTTACTACAACAAGGATAATCAGCAGTACATACAACACCTCCACAAGTGTTATCGGTGGTGTTATTAGTGTTAGTGTTATCAGTAGTGTCAGTGTTATCAGTAGTGTCAGTGTTATCAGTAGTGTCAGTGTTATCAGTGTCAGTGTTATCAGTATCAGTGTTATCAGTATCGGTATTATCGGTGTTATCGGTTGATGATTGGCCGGGCTTAATACACTGACCATTGAAACTGTGTTTTGGATCACAACCAGCTCCGCAATGTTCATCCGTGTCTGCAATAATTTATGTTGGATTAATTAGATAATAGAAATCGTATGAAATGATAAAAAAAGTTAATGCAAAATATTTACTTCCACAGAAACCACTGGCACTGCAACATGGTAATGATTCGGGGCAGTCATGACCACCCTGTTAAAGAAATATATTAGTGCAATATAATAAAAAGAATAATTTATGAATAAAGAAAATTATTTACAAAGTTTGGACATCCTGTTGGTTGTGGAAGGGGTCCAACCGAATGTATGGCGACTATGATTGTGAAATATAAAGAAAATCGTTATCATGACATTTCTTTACCACATCTACAGTATATAAAATCAAATCCGTACATACAATAACTTGAAAAGCCCAAATGGTCAGGGTTCTTTCCGACAATAACAGCAAAATCACGTCCCGAAGCAAGATCACCGATAGTATAATTACATTGACCGACTTTTGGATCAATATTTGAGCATAAAACCATATCTAGTTGTAAGTTCTGTGGATCTCCATGTGTTAATTTTACATCAATAACTGTATCTGTTTTTGAGATGACAGACCATAATACACAAAGTATATCGCCTTTGTTTAATACCATTCCTGCAGTTGGTGAACTAACTGAATAGTCCGCTGTGCCGAAAGTAATAAAGGCTGTTAGGAGGAAAAAAGAGGATGCAAGAAATGAACGCATTTTGTTTTAAACAGGTTTATTTGTTATGAATATTCAATAGTAAAAAGCAAAAGTGAAATACTGAAAAAAAATTGAACATTTTACGCATGTATTTCATGCCTATGTATTTATGCTCATTCGATCTAACCACAACAACGGTTCAAACATTTGATTCATGTCATTCTTTGTATATTATGCAAATTTATGACAGTGCAGATAGATATTCGGTTTTGGTTAATAAAGCTTTTCATATATTTCATACATGAATATTATTAATGCCGCAGCCGAAACAGGGATCGGCACGAACCTGACATTCCCTAAAGATCATCAATTTTAATCAGCATAATTTTTTTTATCATTCTAGTAATCATTTGGTATCAAGCGAAATACCAAAGTATTGCAAAAGTTATTGATCAGCTAAAAAATTGAAAGCTTCTAAGAAAAAAGTGCTTGCAATGTGCAAGAATAATTTTAAAACCACAATATGAGAGAGAACTTCTTATTACAAAGGGAAATTCTATACTTTCAAGCGTGAGTTGAATATTAGTGAAGCAAAGTCTAGCAATTGAATATTTGTCAAAATTTGAATCAGGTTTTAAGAAATCGGCCAATGGTTAACGATTTAATTTTTTTTAAAAAAAACATTTTATTGACAATAATATCGCGTAATTTTTTTTTATGAGTACAGATAATATAAAAAATAATGTGAACAGATAATTTGTAAGATCTTCAATGCAATTATTAAATTGTGCATATTTTAAAGATTGAATATATATAATTTATACCGGGGATATTGATATCCAGGGTGCGATGTCTCAAAAAATTGACTAAGAAACAGGGGTCAGATTTACTAAGTAAACATGGTCAGAACCTTGTGACGCAACCAAGTTTCAGAATTAAACTTTGGCTTGTGGAACATGTGAAATATGTAGTGTAACTCTATAATAGT
>CAJVPZ010000277.1:0-21309 GCA_910592135.1 Racocetra fulgida | reverse complement strand
AAATGCACGCAAAATGTACTTGGGTATACGTAGTTAAATAATTAATAATAATTAATAATAATTAATAATAATTAATACAAGATTAGTTCAAAATGAAGAGAATTAATCTTTTCAGCATTCATATTTCGTACGATAGCTTTATTAACGATTTTGTCAGCAATCCTATCAATAATCCTATCAGTAATCCTCTATCAGTAATTCTATCAATAATTCTATCAACAATCCTATCAACAATTCTATCAACAATTCTATCAACAATATCAAATACAATAATCGAAATTTTATATACCGGTATATTGAATTATATAAAACCTGACATAACAAGTTCTTAGCATAATTAAGTATTTGATATGTTACGTATATCATATTTTTCCTATCTCGGAAGTGATAAGAAAACAAAATTAGAATAGATAGATGAAACAAACGTACGTATATATAAACGTAAATGGGCGTTTTTTTAAAGAATAAAAAAAAAGGTTCAGGTAAATTAGATAAATTAATCATAGTCTGTTTCAAATTAATTATTTATATTACTTAAAGTTATTAGGTGTACGATGATGTAAGATTGATAGTCACGTAGATCTTTGAAACATGACTTTTTTTTTTAAATTTGATATTTAGACATGAATGAATATATTGAATCGAGACAAGATATGAAACAAAAGGATTTGTAAATCGATCAAAAGAACTTCAAGGACCCTATCATATATTTGACAACTTTATAACCTTTGTAATCGTTATGTACTTTATGAATTTTGTGAAATTTGTAAATTTGTAAATTTGTGAATTTTGTGAATTTTTATGAATGAATGAGATGTAAAACTTTACGAATGAAATATTACGAATGAATTTTACGAATGAATATTAAGAGTGAATATAACGATTGAATAAAATGAATAAGCGCATATGTCAAAACCATACAGATATTATTTGATGACGGGTACAACATCATTCTACTAACCTTGATCATCATTACGATATATATATATGCTAAATAAATTACACACTATATATTTATTATTTAGAGTATTCAGATTGACGGAAAGTCGCGGACATCTTTTCGATATATGCTTATGGATGATAATGCATAACTTTCTTCTGACACAATCCATCATTCCGTATTTGATATAATTACAAGATGATCATGAAAGAAATAACATTAAATAAACCGATCTGTACTTGTTAAGAAATGATACGAATTATTTAAAAAAAAAAAGAATGTATCCGGTAAATTCTAAGAATTCAAATCTGAGATTTACGTTTTTTTTTTTTTAGACTTAACCAAATTGACATAAACAAAAAGAAATTTTTTTTTTTTTTTAGTTCGAAAATCAGAATGAGTTACATAACCTAATTAACGCATTCATTTTCATACAGTTATACAAATGTCCTGTCATTTAAGAAATTCTTAAATGACCCTTCATTTTAGGATATTCAGAAGGACAAGATGTGATAGAAGATACTCTTTTTTTTCTTAATACTAAATTTTCGACAATTTAAACAATCATTGAAACAGACATTTGCGAATCGGCAAATGAAGGTCAGGAACCCTTAAATCCGACACTAATCCGACACTAACCGTTAGCACACTAACAGGGATTACATTCAACCCGTATCGGGAAATTTACAAACAATCGAGGCATTCAATCGATTAATTTATTTAATTTTTCATTACAAAAAAGTTAATATCATTGTTGTTCAGAAGATTCCAGATACTAGTTTATGTTTTACCGAAAATCTTTAAAAGAAATAAATTCTTTTCAGGATTATTAAAATGATATATTACGTATTACGTATTACGTATTAAAAAAAATATTGAAATTGAGGTACCTTTAAAAATTCACCCTAAATTTCAAAATTTTCTAATTGAGACAGTGATACGTAGTTTATCCGTATCACCATCGATCAACGTACAAATTCATCAGAAAAAAAAAAGACATCACGTACGTAAGCACACTTAAATGAATAATGACCATTACAACAACATTACCATTACCAGGATTAAAATCTAGTATATACCCCATAAATTGATAACAATATCCAATAATTACGAAAACGGAAGTCCATGATATGCAAATATTCTATTACCAGGGACCTTGAAGGAAAGAACATGATTTTTCTTGAACCATCATCCAGGAATAATATTATCGAAGCTAGTGTAACATGAATAGAATGTGAAAAGAAAGTGAGTAAGTGTAACGTGAAGAAAATTGTGATAAAAGGAACATTAATTACTATTAACGTTAATTATATACCATTAATTACCGTTACCATTAATTATCATTAATTGCCATTATAATAATTACTATTAATTCTATTCATTCTATTAATTACCATTAAGTATATCATTAAGTATATATTATCACTTGCTATACATACTACATACTACGTATCACACATCCATTATTTAATATATATTAGTCATTACTATGATGTGGAGCCTAACTCAAGAATGTTCTTGAGAATTCCCAACGCCGAGGGAAGAGTTATGTTATGTGAGGTAATCATATTACGTACGTATACGTGTTATACTACTATAATCCACACTTGGCATAGTACTATATGCATTATATGCATTATACTTACTAGAATTATATGCAGTATACGTACTATAGTACTATATGCACTATATACATACTATCGATACACATACTATCAATACATACTATCGATACATACTATCGATACATACTATTAATATATACAATCGTTCGTAAAGTCTTTCCCACCACTATCCCAAAGTATTCAAATTCTTCTAAAGTATCCAAAGTATTCTCAAAGTATTCCCAAAGTATTTCCAATTTATTCCAAAAATGTTCCAAATGTTCCCAAAGCATTTCCCAAAGTATTCCCAAAAGGATTCTCAAAAGGATTCCAAGGATTATTTAATTAAGTGAAATTACAAATTCATATTAAAATTAGCATAATTTCATAATAAAAATTAGCCCGATTCAAATCAACTGCCAAATCCATTATACATGGGAAATATAACTGATCTGATTGAATTTTATAGCATGGCAAAACAGGTTTCACAGAACTGTAAATGAAGTAAGTACTATTGGAGTGCTAATGGATGATGGTGATAAAGATCAATTAATCAAGTATTAAGTATTAAACTAAGATTAATATTAAACTAATGTGAATGAATGATAATATTCATTCATTTCGAAATTTTTCGCGATCATGTCACGGGTAATCATCCGACCGTTAATCGTTAATAATTAAAGGGATCTCTGATGAAAGGGGTTTAAAGAGGAGGATTAAATCTAATAACTCTTAATGACTATTTTAAGCAATTTAAAATTTTTAAAAATTTTTAAACATTATTAAACATTTTTAACTCTCATTTTAAACCTACCTTTTGATTAATAGTAATGATGTATGTTTCAGTTTTTTTATCGACTCCGATCAATTAGTATGATCATTAACGATTGATTAGTTAAAAGATATATATATAAATATATTATTTTTAACTATATATATATCTATATAATGTATCAATTATTAATTAATGTGATGATATTTAGGCGATAAGAAGAGATGTTAAGAAGCATCCTTTAATCAGTAATATAGATAGATAGATCGATAGATACAGTAGATACAGTAGATACAGTAGATAGATAAGTAAATAAAAGAAAGAAAGATTTCATAGATTATTGTTATATATTATATAAATTATATAGATTATATAAATTATTTAGATTATATAGATTTATATAAATGTTCATTCAATTTTTTAATAAAAAAATCATTTAACTTTATAAAAATCTCGAACAAAGTTTGTTGAGCAAAAGGGCACGTTTCTGAATATAAACAACAAAACGTAAATCTTTTTTGGCTGATTTGGTAAAACTTTATATGGGCGGGCAAATATTAATACCCTCTGAGTAATCGGAATCCGTGGGAGGATTAATGAAACAGGGTGACACAGCGGTAAACTAATGTTATCATCGTTAAATAACTTAAATTATAGATCCGGTTTTTATTTACATGTCAAAAAATATAATCGGACGTTGGTGTTTCACCACTTTTTTTTATGATTATTAATTTTATTTATATTCGGCTTAAGAGTTTAAAATCCTGTATTAACCATTTAATTCCTCCTCGCAACAGGTGTTAGATCATTTTATAATCATTTTAATTTTATGCAATTATCAAAAATAATGCTACCTTAAGATACTATGTGATTACTGTATTATTGGTACTATTGAGTTTTTTATTATATCACTGTATTGATTATATTATTGTATTGATTATATTATTGATTATATTATTGTATTGATTATATTATTGATTATATTATATTGTATTGATTATATTACTGATTATATTATTTTTATTGAATCTGAAATATTATAATATTACATATAATATTATATATATAAATTTTTGAAATGATGTTTAAAGTATTTTTGAAATCTTTAAAGTAAGTTTGAAATCTTTAAAATACTTGATTTATTGAAATCATCTGAAATCATTTGAAATCACTTGAATTATTTAACATTTTAACATTATTGAGTGTTTGTTATATTGAATCTATTAATCTATTGAATCTATTGAATCTATTGAATCATTGAGATATTATAAACGTAAGACCACTCCTTATAATGTTTGTGGCGTTAATTTTTAATAAAATTAATTTTCCCGGTCTCCTCGACCTTTTTTTTGATCAAATTGATAAAGTCTCTTTTTGAAGATCTTTCCTGTCTCGAGGAAAAAAATAAACATTCGTGGAAAATAAATATTCACACCCATTGCGAATTAATTACAATAAATTACTGATTTCCTCGTCCCTTGTCACCTTGTCACCTTGTTATCTTGTTACCTTGTTACCTTGTTATCTCGCTCATATGTTAATATAGTCTTTAACTATTAATACTAGTGATCCTATTAATGATCACGTAATGCAACTATCGATTTCGCACGATAATTCCGATAATTCACATAATTCACGCGATTTAATTAGGTTTTATTTCAATGCATCAGTTTAATCATCATTCATCACCATCATTCATTCATTGTAATATTATGCGGTGTATTAGATTTAATTTCATCAATGTTTATTTCTCGTTTTCTAATAATTCTCATTTAAGTTGTTTTTATTACGTATCTGTTATTTCTTTTAGTCCTTATGCATCACTTCTGCATCATTTACTTTATATGTTCTGATTTACTACTTGATTTATCGCATTACTTGTCTGCTCCTATTAATACCTCCTATTTATTACTTTGAAATTTTTTCTAAAATTGTTATTCTCTGTACATACATTTGATACGTATTAATTCATGGTATTTAATTCACTATATTTCTTTCGTGATAATATTTTATAATATTTTATAATATTAATTCTTTAAATCATTTAAATTCAAACAAAATTCTCTCTTCCTTCTTCAAAGTCTTGATATTCCGTCTGAGGTATCAGAAGTATCAGAGGTATCACAAGTATTAGAAGTATCTGAGGTATCTGAGAAAAGTTTTTTTCTTCTGATCCCCCGCTTTCCCGACTTTTTTCTTTATTTTTTCCTCCTCTATTTCCGACCCCTTTTTTTTACAAATTTCTGTAATTATTCCGCCTTTTCAACCGTTCACGTTACATTTCTGCAAAATATATTTCTGTTGAATATTCGGCACAGTCAGTCCTATTATATTTCCTGATCCCTATGGTGATGATGAATGCACCCCTGCAATTATCAAGCACCCCTTTTTTGATGTCACTTTTTTCGTCCCCTAAAAAAAAATTAATGTCGAAATCTGCATGAGTGTATTTTATATGAAGCACGTGTTACAATATAAATTAACTAATGTATATTTTTTTTTTATATCACACTCTACTACACTTTTTATACTGTATTTTTTATTTATATACAATTACACTTAAAGGTACTTGGTTACACACAATTTTATTAGATTGTCAATTAAATTATAAAATTACTACTATCATTTGTTATTCGCCGATAGAATAGATCTCTCCCGTTCATGGTTCTATATAAATACGCTAGTGCTCCTTTTCAAATCTCTCCATCCTTATAACTCCAAAAAAATATTTTTGGTCTAAAACGTCCAACTCTTGGGTTACTTCATTTCATTTTTTTTTTTTTATATAATTAACAAAAAAAAAAAAAAAAAAAAAAAAAAAATATTATCGCGAAACACCGTCCATTCTTTTTTTTTTTTACGTTTTCGCTCGAAAAAAAAAAAAATTACAAAAAAAAAAATTTTTATTTCCGTAAAAGAATATAATTTTTTTTTTTTTTTTATTCATTCGTCGGTTCTTTCATTCTCGTGAAATCGCCAACTTCCCAATTTGTTGGATATTCTTTATATATATAAATATATAATATATATATATATATAATATATATATAATTATATCATCCTCTTTTTTTTTTTAAAACAAATCGTTCCATGGTACTAGCATCGAATAAGTCGACGAAGATGCCCGTACACCTTCATAGTGAAACTAGCATCATTGATGACATTACCCCTTCGATATCCATGGAAGATATGATTAACTCCAAGAATGTATCGGTGCGTCCTTTTGTTATGACACACGATTCTCTGCGGCGGCATAATGCCAAATCGGAATGTAATGGTAACAGGATAATGTTAACGAATAAAGAAGAGTCTAATGAGGTGATCGACGGAATCAACTATAGCAGTAACACCACACGACCCTCTCTTAATTCTTCATTACCTTCGTTACCACGAAGAAAATCCTCCGTATTAGATATCTCTAGTTTATTATGCGACTTACCTTCTTCTCCATCTCCGGCTTACGATTCTTCTATCGATGGGGATAGTAGCATGGATGACTTGTCAACAACAAGTCAACTTGGTGATACTGAATCCTTGGATTCTCCACGTTCTTGTCACAATGTTCGCGTTGTATCAACTCCTGATACCTCTCCTCCTCTCTCTCCTCCTGTCGTAGAAAAAGATGAAAAACCTTCAATCGTTAATTTACCTCATGATAATATGAGATGTGATCTTAAATATCATAATAGTCATAATAATCATAATGATGTTGGTTTCTCTACTTCGGAGAGATTAGATCAGGCTTGGAATAAACGTCCTCACGGTAATCAGCACGGTAATCAGGATGCTCCAATTGTTAGACCTGTACTACCTTCAATTAAAACTTTCGCTTCATCTCCTAATCTGAGATCTGATATTAATGGTAACTCCGACTTACCTCATATTACAAATTGTGAAAATGGGAATCTGGATTCCCGAAAGTCTTCTTGGAATCATAATCAACATCTTGAACAATTTGCTGCCTTTACTTCAGAAACTTATCGTTCTTCTTCTTCTGATTCTTCAATAAAACCTCATTTTCATCATCGACAGCAGCAATTTCATCAATCTGAATCTGTAAATAATCCAAGTTCTCATAGTTCTCATAATTCTCACAATATGTCATCACATCTCTCTCACCATTTAGTGAGACGATCTTCTTTTGATGTGGTTCAAACTCGTTACAACCCATATCCTTCAACTTCTCATCAATATACTCATCAACGTTTATTACCTTCTGTTGATCAGAGGCGTCACTCGGATTTATCGGGTTTCACTTCTTCACGTGGTTTGGGTCATGTTCATGATCATTCATACCTTAACCATTCCCCTAATACTCATTATTCACCTTATGCTGATAGAACTTCATCTGCTTCAGCTTATTCTGTTCATAGTCCTCCATCCTTTGGTGCTCATTCACCTAATAATATGATTCCAAATTCTCATTATCAACAGATTCACCATCATCATCATCTTGGTTCTCCTTATATTGATCATTCCAACCCTTCAAGTACTATGGTAAAAGCTAAACGTAAGAGAGCTAATGCCAATCAACTTAAAGTTCTTAATGATGTATTTGCCAGAACATTTTTCCCTTCTACTGAATTACGTATTCAATTGGGTAAAGAATTGGGTATGGCGCCGAGAACCGTACAAATTTGGTTCCAAAATAAGCGTCAAAGCTGGCGCAGTAAAACACGCGCCACTTCAAGTTCATCAATTAAAGATGAAGATGGTCAAGTTGAAAATGATATGGTAAAAAAATCAACAAATTCTAGAAGATCAAGTAATTCGGGTTCTTCCTCTGACATTGATGAAGATGAACAAGAACGACGATCGATACCAGATTCACCTATGTAGACTCAATATCGTGATTATTTTTCATCAAAATCACAAATTAATAATAATAATAATAATAATGAAAACGCGAACAATTATAATAACTCATCACATCCATCCCCACAAAATCAAACTGGAGATTATTATCGATCTAATGGACATATGACGGGATCTTCAAATTCCGGTGCCGCGAGTATCAGATCCCCTTCACCTCCATTACCACCACCTTCGTCAATGGCTCCATCGTTGCCGCCAATTTGCCAACCCCAAGTAAATAATTCACCGGCATACTCTCAACAGCCTTCAATTGGTGGTACTGAGCGACTTCCCACATTTGCGCAATCATTTGCGCATCCATTATATCATCATACAACAAATAATAATTATGAATCTTTTACGAGATTACCTGCTCCCATATTAACCGCTCCTCGTCATCATGTGCCGCTATCCACCTTCGAATGAATCAGTTGTTAGCGGCGATATCTGAATTTTCTCTTATCGATGAATGTGTTTGTTTCAAGGTTGAAAAAAGAAAAAAGATTCATTTGTGATCCATGATCTTAAACTAATGGTGAATTAAGAAAGAAAAAAAATTTAAAACTTACATATACGATTACATTTTTGATCAATAATTTTTTTTTCTGTAATATTTTGTAAATAGAGGCAATTCTGGTTGTTTTTTTTTTCTTTTTGGTTTTTTTTTTTCTTTATATGTTTTTTTGTTTTTTTTGGCGTTTTCGTGTTTAGTTTAGGTTGGGTGTGGTTGGTGTGTATTTTTTTCTTGATATTTTTTTTTTTAGTAACTCGATTTTATAATTTTTTTCTAAATGGTCGTTTCACAAATATTCAAATTATTCGTTGATGACCAACAACTTTCATTTTTTTCGACCGGTTTCGAATGAAATGGGATTTTTCTTGTACATTTTTTTTTTTCATTTCTAAAAATCTAATCTCTTTCCAAGAAACCTACTCATCGTAGGTCACACAAACACAAACTTTAATTCGACGTAATTATTCATATTTTAAAATACAAATTTTTTAGTAGTGTTTAATATTTTCCGTATTATTTCTTTCCCTCGCTTCCCTTTACTAAATTACCTCACTCTAATAATTAACAAAAAAAAAAAAAAAAAAAAAAAAAAACTTACTAATTTTTTTCTTATGCTATACTTTTTTTCTTTTCTCATTTGTAAACAAAAATGATTATTGTTACAATTTTTTATTATAAGCTTTTTTTTATACATTATAATTTTTTTACTAAAGAAAATTAGCTTAGAAAAAATCCAATTCTTTTTTTTTTTTTTTTGCCGATCGATGTACGCGTTTGACAAAAAAAAAAAAAAAAAAGGGTTTTCTTCGACGCTATAAAAAAATAAATAAATAAAAAAGTTTTAAAACAAATGCTTAAATGATTGGTTCGTTTAAAAAATGGTGATAATTTTGATTATTTTTTCTTAAATAGACTTGATCTGGTAATTAATCAAAGACAATATCGATATCGATCGATCGTGAAAACCATTTACTTAATTTGCCGATTTGTTTGATTTGTCTGATTTGTCTTCTTTTAATTTGCCGATTTGTCATCTTAATTTATGGAATTTAATATGTAAAACATGACTCGCCTACATATGTAGAATTGTTATAACTAAAATTTATAATCAAATCCATAATCAAATCTATAATTAAACAAGTAACCAACTTTTTTTTGAGTTATGACGAAAAACTTGACTTTTTACGTAGGCACATCCTATTCGATAATTTTTAAACACGGTCATTTAATTATTTCGTTCAACAAGTATTACGTATTAACTTTAATACAATCCTAACTAAATCTGAATCTTAACACAAATATATCTATATGTATATATATGTAGTAATTTTCTATGTAAATACTTAGTCTAACCAAGCTAATAACTAATTAAATGTCATTTATAGACGTAAAATCAGGATGATGAAATGAAAATCTTTAATTAATGCTAATAAATGATAGTCTCACGATCAGCTTAATTCTCAATGTATACCATTTTAATCTCTTTTTAGACAATATTTAATATTAGATATCTATTAGATATTATAATCCCCTTTAGTTAGCCTCTAAAAAACATATGTCCACGTGACAACCTTAATCGGAAAAGTATTCTATGTATACTGTACGTACGTACGTACGTACGTACGAATCCTAGAAACCTGAACGTTTTATTGAAACTTGGAGATTATAGAAACTAACTCATAGAGGTCATGAATAATCTCAAAAAAAACTTGAAACTTTTCTGGATAATCTCAAGTTTTTTCATTTTAGATTATGCATGTTTCTGCGCGTTATAATAAACATTAGACAAAAGTTATCTTAATTCATAATCAAAATTGTGGTAATAAGGGCTTACTTTGCATAGTAACAATATTAAAAATGCAACATAAACACGATTTCTTTATATGATTTTCTTTATATGATTTTTATAGGTTTCTCCTGATAACATATATGTTCTTTATAATGTGTATCAAATATCTAATTAACATCTATATAAGAATTAACGTTAGAGTATCATTTTATCACAAATGGGATAAAACTATTTCCGAGATCAGAGATACTCACCAGATTATGAATTAATTCTACCTTACCATATTTGATGATACGGTTTCGCGACTTAATATGCCAGGTCGATTCGAAATGAAATTGCGCGTAGAAAAAAAAAATCAAACCAAATTTTACTTTAACGATATTCATTGTAGTAAATCCGTAATTTAAAAAAGAAAATTAACCATTAAAATATTAATGTATAAACCAAAAATGTTTAAGCTTTGTTTCCATCGATTGGTTGTACCAAAGTGGTAAAATACGAATAAAAATAAAGATTTTTTTATTTTGGGATAAACTTTTTTTTTATTAGTTGAATCTTACCGAGTCCTATTCAACAAAGTTTCATTTATACGTAGGCATTTTGCAATACACTGCAGATATATTACCATCCATCGGCTTTATGTTTTGTTTTTTTTATTATTACATTAATTAAGCTTAGTGTGTCATTCCATAAATAACTTTTTTATACTTTTCATATAACTGTAATAATAAAACACAAGTTACGAAATAAAAACAATGGACAAAATTAGATTTATTAAAAAAAATATAAAATACTGTTAATTTGGATCAAATATTAATGAGGACCCCTACTATAAACCAATTGAATATTAATCGATTTTATTAATAGGGTCCCGTATTTGATCCATAATTTATAAATTCTTGTTAAAAAAGTCTTTTTTTTTTATATTTGATGTATTTTCTAAAAATAAAGTGTCAAATAATCTTTTAGCAATATAATTTAATAATTATTTAATAAAGAGTAAATCTTTTTGGTACATTCTATTACAATTAAATTATAGAATCGTTTTTATAAAGATAAAGAATGAGATTATAATTGCGATAGATAAAGCTAAATCCTGTTGACGCTAAAATTTTATAAAAATTTAAATTGTTTTAGAACCTTTTTTGTAGTCTTTTTGTTTAAATTAGATTTAAAATTAGGTTGAAACTAGAATTAGTTTTATTAATAAAAGTATGTGTGGATATTATTTTTTAAACTACAAATTTTTAAACTATAGAGCTTAGTAGGCCAATACAATGTATATTTGTTATTACTTTGATTTACTTTTAAAATTTTAATATTTGGTGCTTTTGCCTTGAAAATCACCTTATGTAACATTTTTCGCTCGGGCTAATTTGGACAAAAACAGACTCGAACACCGGTTTGTATTTATATGTAAATCGCATTTGACCTTTATTGATTCAATAGTTTATTGATCAATCTATTGAATCAATAAAGATCAAATGAGATTTACATATAAATGCAAACCAGTGGTTCGGTCTGTTTTTATTCGAATTAACCTGATCGGAAAATGTCATAAGGTGATTTTCAAGGCAAAGACCCATTTAAATAAAAATTTTTTATTATACAATACAAAGTTGTAAAAAATATAATTTAATTTACGGATCCTATCATTTTCCCGACAACCACTTTCCCGACAATGTCAAATTCCCGACAAGTTAGCCCGCATTAGGTTTATGTTAGTTTAATTTCCGGTAATTTTTGTTGGGATTTTTTTGTCGAAAAGTGTTGTCAGGAGAATGATAGAAACCCTATAATGTATACTGGGGTTATTGATATTTGGGGTGCTATAGCTCAATAAATTAACTAAAAAACAGAGGGTAGATGTATTAAGTAATAATATTTAAAACTCTAAAAAACTGTGTAATCTAAAATTTGAATTATTATATCAAATCTCTATCTTAGTATTAAACTGCATCTTAATCTTAAATTTTAATAAAAATTAAAGATTATTATAAAATAGAAAAGAGTTATTAATAACTCTTGGTATATTTCTAAATTTTTTTTTTATAATTTAGCTATTTTGCCTTGTTTATTTGAAATTCTAGATTTTGCTTTGTTTATTTGGAATTCTAGAACTAGTTCAAAACCTAAAGGTTTAATTAGTACAGTACCGAACAGCAAGAAACATCCAATTTTTATTCATAAAATATAATAAGTGTTATAACTTTTTAAAATTATAAACCAAGTAAAAATTTATTCTAATAAAATTGTAGTTTGAATAAAATGCAACAAATCTGTAAGAGGAATTATTGCTAAACTAGTTTATTCTTGAATTATAATACTCTAAATTTTATATTCATTTAAAAATTTGGCGTTTATTATATAAAAAAAATTATCTATATAATTTATTAACCAATCAAAATTCATTATATAAAAAATGACCAATCATAATTGATTATTTAATCTTCAAATTTGGCACTTTTTAAAAAATATTGGATATTTCTTGCTGTCTGGTACTGTAGCTATTACTAAATTTACAACATAACAAAAACTTACCCAGCCCATTAGGTAAATTATCTGTAATTTGCCAAATATGACCTATCTTAGTAGCACTTTCTTTTTGAATTTTTAATTTACTAAGAACTTTTTTTCTTCAGATTATTGGCTAGCAATTACACATTCATCAAGAAGCAATACAAAAAATATAAAAGAAAAATACTAAAAATAAAATACAAAGATATAGAAAAATATGATAAAATATACAAATAAAAAAGAAAAGAAGTATAAAAAATGATGAAAAAAAGAAAAAAAATAAAAATATTTGTCTATTCTAATAACTACTATATTATACATATAACATCAAAGAGATTAGACAACAAATTAATGAAAATATTAATAAAAGATGTAATAAACTCTAATCAAACCCAAAGCTATAATCAACAGCATCTTAAATTAATACAAAGTTTCTGTTAAATTTGAAAACATTAGAATTAACAATGATATTATTACTAATATATCAAATATTAAGTTACGTATCTAGCAATATTTTGATAAATAGACTGATTACAAACCTATCAAACAATAAATATATAACTTAGTATAAAAAAACAAATACAACCTCAATAAAAAAATTAATTCTAAATAATATAATAGTGCTTTCAAAGAATTTACAATAGATAAAATCTCTTCTACTTTAGTTTAACTTCCAAACAACAAAGCATATAGTCCTTTAAGTATTAGCTATAAAATGCTAAAATATGTAAATCAATCCTTTTTTCAAGCTATTATAACACTTTTCAATAGATATATAGTTACTAAAAAAATACCAAAACAATAGAAAAAGATAGAATCTACTCAATTTTTAAAAAATCTATTTTTGATAATAATCTAATTAATACTAGACCTATTAACTTATTTGAATATATTAAAAATTTTATATTAAACTTTTTACCAATTATCTTAACCAGATCTTTACTTAATATCAAATTCTTTCTTCTTATAATTATATTATACTAGAACCTCAAAGAACTCTGATATAATTCAGAGGTTATTAAAAAAGAAAATTTTGTATAAAAATTTATCAAACGTTGTATTTTTATATAGTAAATTTTTAAATTTTGGCCTATTTTATATATCTATTTAGCTGATATTATACAATCTCAGATCTGAGTTGTATCAGAGTTCTTTGAGATCCTATTATATACCTTGGTAATTGCACTGCAATTCTACTTTATATCCTTAATTATATTATAGAAGAAGCTTTATATAATTCTAAACAATTATGACTTATATCTCAGAATATAAATAAAGCATATGATTTAGTTAATCTAAACCTTTTTCAAAAATCATTATTATACAACTCTTTTCGATGATCACTTGAACCAAGACCGCACCAAAACAGTTTGAAGATTCAAGGCTCTAAAAAGTTCAAAGATACCTAAAGTTCTTTATTGGTACTATTGTTGACAAAGACTTATACATTTGTCATTCAAGCCAAAAGAGTTATTTTGATAACAATAGTGGTAAAAAACTCCTAACTCAAGTGTCTAAAGCTTTTTAGTTCTACAAAGAACAACTAGAAACACTTTTATTGTCTTGAGTTTTTGCAAATACAGAATTTTTTCTCTTCAATACTTTTGGTCATAATTTTTAACAAAAAGTAAAGAATTTGGTATACTCCCTCTAAAAGATCAGTAATGTTTACCACTTCTATATCGAGAAACTCTGCATGATAACAACTAACATATATAAAATAGACAGTGCTGGCAAATTTAGTAACTGAATGAGTGTTTGAAAGAATACCTTACATATTGTGTTGTTGAGGATATACAAACACATAATTATTGAATAGGACATATAAAGATTCCAAAATTTTTATACTTTTAGATGAAGATATAGATTTAATTGAAAAAGTAAAGTAAAGTGAGAAGAGATATACAAGCATCCTCTAGTCACCTATATATAATTTTTAGCCTCTAGCACGAGTTATAGTGCATTTTATTTTAGTTTTAAATTTCTTGTTAAGATTCTCACACTTAATAGTAGATTGTAACTCTGTATAATTTTAAGTTTTTGTCTGATTAGTAGGTTTTCTTCTTTTTAGCGATAGTTTCTTTTAGGTTTTAGTTTAGTTTTTTTATATTCCTTAATATTAGTATCCATTTTTTTTGATATATTAGTTTTTATTATATACCTTTTTTTTCATTCCCTATTATCACTTTTTTTTTCCTTTTTATATGAGAAAGTGTCATCAGTTTAGTAGTATTCTATTGTAAGGCAGAAATCTTAACAGAGTGATGCAATAGCTAGCCAAGGAATCTGAAGAAAATAAGTCTGGAATGAGTTTCAGATCTCTGGAAGAGACCAATTGTTTGCTAGACAGGTCGCATCTGAACAAAACTTAGTGGTTTAATGATTTGCTCTAACTGCAAATAGATATTATGGCATCTGTGAGATATGCTGTAGGTAAATTTATATTTTGGTTGGAATGTTATATAGAAAAGAAAGTCTGTTCCTATAATAAAATAAACAAGATTGCTAAAAAAAAAAAAAATTCTATTATATTTTAACATTTATTTAAAGTTATTCAAATCCTTACTAATCTATTATTAAACTTTCACAACAAAATTATTACTAACTTTGGTCTTACTAGTTCTTATTTAGTTTAGAATACTATTAACTAAGGTGAAACTATTACATCATTATTTTAGAAAATCTATTATAACTTATTTATTTATAAAACCACTAAAAAATTCATAGGCTACAAGCTTATTTATCAAAATAATAAATATCTAAAAATCTTAATATCTGTATTGGTATATATAAATAATATACTTTAAATTATTTACTTAAAAGAAAAACTTGAATTAATTATACAAACAGCTATATCCTTTTACTAAATAGTAAATCTTTAAATCAACTCTTCTAAATCTATTTTTACTATAAACTCTAAACCTATCTCTATTTTCTTCTTTAACTTAACTCTCAACTCTATCTTAGTTAATCAACTATTTAAATATCTTGAATATTAGTTTACACTTAATAACAAATAAGTACATCAAATCAAATTAATTCAAAATAAACATATCAACTTATCTATATAGCAAATATTAAAAACATTACCAATAAACAAATTATCTAGATTATTAATACAGTTATTATTTATACAGTATATAGCAACTCTTTCTAATGATCACTTGAACCAAGACTATACCAAAACAGTTTGAAGATTCAAGGCCTTAAAAAGTTCAAAGATACCTGAGATTCCTTATTAGTACTGTTGTTAATAAAGACTTATATGTGAAACATTGAAAAGCAGGACGTATATAGTTGGTTTGTGCTCTGGATCAAGCTTTTCTTCTTGGTGGACTCCCTTGTATGTTTAGCATCTAAGCCAAAAGAATTATTTTGATAACAGTAATGGTAAAAAACTCCCAACTAAAGTATCTAAAGCTTTAGTTCTATGAGAAACAACTGGAAACACTTTCATTGTCTTAAGCTCTTGCAAATACAGTATTTCTTTCCCTTTGATACTTTTGCCATAATTTTTGAGAATTCAGCATACTCCCTCTAAAAAATCAGCAATATTTATCACTTTCATATCAGAAAACTCTGCATAATGACAAACAATATGTATAAAATAGATGGTGTTAACGAATTTAGTAACTGGATGAGTGTTTAAAAGAATACCTTATATGTTGTATTGTTGAGGATATACAAATATGTGATCATTGGATAGGGCACCTGGAGATTTTAAAATACTAATACTTTCAGATGAAGATATAGATTTAATTAAAAGAGTAAAGCAAAGTGAAGAGAAATATACAGGTATTATCTAGTTATTTGTATATAATTTTTAGCCTTTAGCATGAGTTATAATGCATTTTATTTTAGTTTTAAATTTTTTGTCAAGACTCTTGCACTTAATAGTAGATTGTGACTCTGTATAATTAGAAGTTTTTGTCTGGTTAGCAGGTTTTCTTCTTTTTAGCAATAGTTTCTTTTAGGTTTTAGTTTGGTTTTTTTATATTTCTTAGTATTAGTATCTATTTTCTTTAATGTATTGGTTTTATTTTTACCTCTTTTTTTGTTTTTCATTATCATTTTTTCTTTTTTTCTTCTCTATGAGAAAGTGTCATTAGTTTGGCAGCATTTTATTGTAGAGCAGAAATCTTGATAGAGAGGTGAATAACAGCTAGTTAAGGAATCCAGATGAAATAAGTTCAGAGTGAGTTCCAGATCTCTAGAGGAGGCCAAGTGTTGCTAGGTGGGTCGCATCTGGACAAAACACAGCAGTTTAATAGTTCGCCCTGACTGCAAATAAATGTTACAGCATCTGTGAGGTATGCTGTGAGTAAGTTTACATTTTAGTTAGAATACTTATAGATTTAAATTTCTTATACCATATAGAAATGAAAGTCTGTTCTCATAATAAAGTAAATAGGATTGCTGAAAGAAAAAAAAATATAGTTATTATTTTATTCTAGAATATAGATTATACAATATTACAAATTTAAACTATATAATTACTAATTTACAAATCTAGATGAGCTATGGCCACCCTAGTTGGTTTAGGCCACAGATAAACTAGTCTGAGTCTCTTTTCTTACTATCTTAGAATAAAAAATTTAAATAGATTCTTTTCTTTGTAAGGATTTTTCTTCATTATAGAAGAATTAAATTAAATTTTAATAAAGTCAGAGACATGGTCTCACCATTAATATTCAAAAAAAAAAAAAAAATTATATAATATTATTCTACCTTACACAATCTATAATAATATTTTAGCAAAATATCTTATAATAACCAAATACAAATCTCATTTATTAAGATCTATTTCAAATAGTACAATACTTAGCTCTTATCTATACAATATTTATAATATTTGAGATATACAACTTCAATATTATATTACTAACTTCTACTAGTATATTAATAATTCTAACCTTTTAGGAATTACTACATATATTAAACTCTAATAACTACAAAATAATATCTAGTTTATCATTAATATATTAAAATACCTTCAACTTATTATTAATAATACTAATAGATTCGACGATCACTTGGTCAACAACAATTTACCGAACTACAGTCAGTGATATAGAAAAGCAACATAGTGGACACAACAATATCTTGGTTTTGCACTAAGCAAACTTGTTGTCGATGAAGCCTATAATACGTGAATCACCAAGGAGCGGGCATATAAGAATATTAGGTGGGTTTGTGCCTTGGGTCAAGTTTTTCTTTCTTCGACGAACTCCCTCGCACGTTCGGCATCCAAACTAGAAGGTTTATTCTAGGAACAAGTAGAGCAAAGTCTCTGGGCAAGAATATTGAGTAGATACTTGAAAACTGGACTATATAACTGTAAAACTTACAAGAAGAACCTCATATACTCTCGTTGACCCTCCACTTTTTTTTCAGAGAAAATTTTGTAAAAAAGTGGGCGATTTAACCTACCTCCTCCAAAAGATTGACATATCGTTTACTTACCAAATCGGTCGGCATTGTTTACTTTTTTTTCGTCACAACAAATACATAGATACTTATAGAATGTGGATATATAGATTACATACCTCAGAAGTGGCAACCCGGACAAACAATACTTCGAGACCAACTGTGTGAATTTTCAACTTCTCTATAGTGCCCGAAGCACACTTTTGTTTATGCTTCTATGGGAGTTTAAACAAAAGAAGCCAGAGGCTTACAGTGCTAGAGTACAGTGCCAATGTCGAAGAGTCTTTTTTTCCTTTAAGGTTTTTGCTTAAATATACTAATTAGTTAGATAGTAGTATGTAATTTTTACAAAGCCCGACACAGGCTTATAATTGTGACCGTCCGGTGTGGGTGAAATTCCCATATTTTTTTTTTTTCATTTTTCCCTTACCCCTTTCTCTTCTTGTTTATATCTTTTATCATATTCTCCTATACCTCTGTGTTTTTTTATATATAGTTTTTCTTTTTTTTTCTTTTTACTTCTCTATGAGAAGATGTTATCAGATTGGTAGTATCTTATTGTAGGGTGGTGGATTGAACGAGCCTTCCGGTTAGGGTATTACTTAGGTTTTACCTCACTAGTGCAGCAGATCACTAATGGGCACTCGTTAGAGCAGTCAGGGGATGTTAGGATCATAGATTTAATGTTATAGCAATATATTTGTAATCATCCACAAAAATTGAAGCTTTATTAAACATCGATCACTAGCACGATCTTGCCTAAGTGAAAAAAAAAAAAAAAATAATAATAATAAAATAACTATATAAAATAACTACTTTTAATATGTTTCTTAAAAAGGGTAAGCTATACTACATTTAATCCCACATGTTGTTTATATAAAACACTTAACTGATCATCATCTTTTTAGTGATAAGACCTCTAGATGTTAATCGTACGATTTCTTTTGCTTTGGCTTTAACTTCCTTTTCTTTCATCTTGTTATTTAACCAAATTCCAAGAAATCTTGTTATTTTGTTTTCACTTTTCTTATATATCTATTCTTTTCTAAAGAAAACTTTTTTTTCTTCTTTGGTTTCTTTTAAATTCATCATGATTAGCTTAGTCTTTTTCCCATTAATTTGAATGTTGTTTATTCTAAAGAATTCTTCTGCAATTGAAAGTGTTTTTTCTATCTGCTCTCTATTCTCTGCTATCTATATTGTATTATCTGCAAAAGCCACTACTGCTTGTCTCCAAGTATTGTTAATTATCGAATTTGAGTTTGGATCTAAAGGTATTTTATGAGTTACTGTATATCCTAACTTGGCATCTCTTTGAATTCTCTCCAGAAACAGATCATAAAAAATTTTTCACACTAAAGGTGAAATTACTTTACCTTGCTCTATCTCTTCTTGTATTTCAAAGAAGTTTGTTAGACCTAAACCTGTGATAATTCTGAATTGTCTATTTTCAAAAAGATTAAGTATAAGTCTAATTGTTATTTCAGGCAGCTTGATTCTTTCTATTGCTTTTCGTAAAGCTTTTAGTGATACTGAATCGAAAGCCTTTTTCATATTTTGAAATACAATCTACAATTCTTTGCTATTGTCTTTTGCATTCTCCATAATTATATTTAGAATATATACTGGCTTTTCTGTAGAATTATCTGGGAGACTGGCAAAATGCATACCCTTTAGTATATTCTTTTCTAGAAGAACTCTAGCAATTCACTTGGTAAGCACTTTAGTCATGCATTTGCAAAATGTTTCTAATAATACAATTGGGCTGATATTATTTAAATTGTAGTGCTAGTCTTTTTCTTTTGGAATTGGGTATATCTGAGACAATTTTCACTTTTTCAGGACTATTTCTGTTTTTATGCATATGCTTGCAATATCTCTAAAAACCTCTTGCGCTCGCTTATTTGCTGCTTTAATTAATATATATGTTATACCTGAGATACTTGGTGCTATATTCTTTTTCAAGTCTGTTAGCATCTTAAACCATTCTATTTCTGTAATGTTTTTATTCAAACTATAATACCAGGCCTCTTGTATTTCTTTTATAGGGCTGTATTATTTAGCCTATTCTTTATCTATTAATTCTTCTTAAAAGTTTCTTGCTTTGAATTGATTTTGGAAATGTCTATTTGTACTCTCTAATACTTCTTCTAGATTGGTAATCAGCCTTCTTGTAAGGTCATTTTTTTCAAGTAGTCTGTCTATGTTAATTTTTCTAATTGGCTTATCGAGTAAGCTTGTTAACATCTTTCTTTGTTTTTTATCAATTATCTGACATCTTCGTTCAATATTTCTATTTATTTCATCTTTTCTAATTCTCTCAAGTTCTTCTATTCTTCTTTTATTAAGAATTTTCTACCAACCCTTTAGGTCATCGATTACTTTTTGTGTTCAACAGTTCTGAATTTCCTCTATATAAGTTCTACAACAGAAATTGATATATTTAATCTGTTTATTAAACTCTTGAATATCCTCAGTCATATACTGTAGTTTAAGATTTTTTCTACTCAAGCTTATCCATCTACCCAAATAGACTATAAGTTGTGATAGTCTAGATTTTTTTTTCCGCTTTAGTTTAGTTGCTAGTATATTTGGAATTTTCTTTTTAGGAAGCATTTTTAAGCTGCCACTAGTATGCTTTTACTAATTAAGTCACATGCTTCATCTAGCAAGTTCTGTGTTTCTTTTTCTGAGAAATGATTAGAATTCGAAAGGTCTTGTATTAGATTTCCCTTATTCTTAAGGATTCTTTCTATTTCTATTCTATAATTATCTCAGTTTTCTTTTGTTGCCTCATTATATAGAAAAACTGATTTACTAAAATTTTCTCTTTTGAGTTCTGCATAGCTAACTGAGGATATCAAATGTCCTAGTTCTATTTTTGCAAGTACC